>JAZEWT010000009.1:20555672-20567586 GCA_036362905.1 Mordacia mordax | reverse complement strand
TTTGGGATAATTGCAAGGCAATTATGCAGGTGTTAAGATCTTAACACCTGCATAATCGCCAGATACGGTAAAACCTATTGTAATCTTATATCAGTGGTGATGCTTGAACTGGACCTGAGCCCTCCCTTCACCATCACAAGCCACCCTGCTCGGTATGGTGGAGCAAGGCCAAACAGCGGCCAATGCTCAACGTGACACGCGGAAGCACTTGGTACAATAGCGGATTTGAGAAGTAGCAGAAAAAAAAGAGACGTGTAACTGATGACGTAATAATTACCAGATGTACGACATTATTAAGAGCCTCGTACGCAGCGCACGGTTTCGGAACATAACGAGGAGGGCGGATTTGTAAGATCCTCTCTCGTTCGGAGTCGCCTCGTCAATGTTCACGAGTTCCAGGGCGAGCAGAACTTTCTCCTGCAACACCAACAGACGATGTGCGGCCTCCGGTCAGCGTTGTGTCATCATTGGCAAGGTACAGTTCTGATGTTGGGTCCTGGGTTCGAGTCTCGGCTCGGGTGCCTCTCCGTGTGGTGGAGTTTGCGAGTTCTCTCCCCGTGTCCGCGTGGGTTTTCGCCGGGCACTCCGGTTTCCTCCCAGAGTCCAAAAAACACGTTGCTGCTGCATATGTGACGCCTACAAATGTATGGTCACAATTGGGGAGTTTGAAAAAGAAAGGCCGCATTTGGATGTGTTTTTGTTAAGGGGTTGTGTGCTGGGCGCACTTCGTTAGTTTCACCACGAGCTAGCGTCCGTGGAAGCGAGCATTAGTTGGCTGCTGTCAGGCTTCCGGTTCTCAAACAGAGCGGAGCCTGCAGAACCATCGCAACGAATGACTCGTGTCTCTGCTTTTCCTGTACAAAACAGGACACATCATCTGTAAACAGGCGGTTCATGCCTGAGGCCTGTAACACATAGGTTAATTGGCTTGCAGACTAAATTGCCCACAGTGCCCGCTGATGGCCTGGCGTCCGATCGTGGGTATATCCCTGCCTTGCGCCCTGTGTCTGCCGGGATAGGCTCTGGCTCAACCCCGACCCTGTACAGGACTTAGTGGTTGCTGACACTGAGATGAGAATTCTGATGTTATTTGCACGTGCGTACGAACCTCTGACTTCTGGTTGATGATGGATGCCTGACGCAGCAGATTTCTGGCTTCAGTTGTGCGTTTTTTAAAAAGAAGCCATCGGGGGGACTCTGGCAGCGACCTTTAGCACAGAACAATGTGTGAATAAAGGACTACATTCTACTTTCACTTTACAGTATTCTAGTTCCTAACAGCACATAGCTGCAATTGGACAGTTGAAAACCCATTTAAACTCTACCACTATGGATCATAACAAAAAAACACTTATAGCACATGAAGACCGAATTAATCCCATTTATAAACTTGCTATACTACTAATATGATAAGAAAGTACCCTATCGTAAACGGTACATAAATCCACAGTAACGTCCTTCCTTGGCTTCCATCTAGCATTTGACTAAAATTGTGATAGAGCATTGGGCACATTTTTCACGAATGTTAATTTTCATTGACGACCAATCGATTGCATGACCGGAGGGTGCGACGAACGCTCGAGGCGGATAATCACTTGGGAACCCACCAGAATAGAAGCAGAACCATGAGCTGTGGTACCCCAGTGGCAAGGTGGAGTTGTGGCCAACTGTGGCTGATCTTGGCCACTCCTGCCAGGGCCATCATGCCCACGCTGAAGGCCAGAGCCAAGATGATGGGTGGCCAGGCTCGGCGTTTGGGGCCACACCACTCGACACCTGCAGGCAGTGTGGCCAGCACAACATAGAGCGCTCGTTAGAGAACGGAGCACTTTTCTGCGTCACACCAGGGGTCGGCAAGCTTGCACAAGTGGCGTGCCAAGCGTTAACTTATTAACCCATATTTATAGACCTGCGTGTTTAGTAAATCACACAACTGACTCATTTTAATTCCATGACTTGAGTGACAGAGCCGTCAAGCAGGGGTCTTATTCGGTTTTTGCAGACCCTGGCACTATACGCAACGCACACAATGCACATTGCATACATGGCATAAACCCAAGCACACTGCCTACGTGGCACACACCATACACTCATACACCAAGTCCACTGAACCAACTGAACACTTCACACAGTCAGGATTGTATTTCCCACAGCACAGTTTCCAATCTAAAAGCAATTTCGTCTATTCACGATATCACCCATGTGCCGTGTGAACGTTTTGTCAGCCGCCAATCATCACACCACTGGGTCAAGGGTCTTCCCACAGGGTCCTCCTCTCTTCACGATCACGGGCGACTGTTCAGGCAAAGTTCTTCCTGCCGTAACTAAAAAAAGCCAGTCATTAATTGGCTGATAACGTCATGATATGCAAGGCGAGATGCTTAGCAAATGTTGGCACCGGCTAACCATGCGGCTGCCTTTGACCCCACTTCTACGATTACCCTGTGCCTCTCTGCGTAGTTTTCTCTTCGAATGAATACCTTCAATATTGAGCAAATACTTTGCGTGTTTCGAAGTTAATGATACATTGCAATTCGGTTTAAATGCCCAAAATGTCACTTGTCGTTCTAAGCTCAACTGAATAGCTCAACTAATGTTCGTCGCGCTCCACAACCGCGCTTTAGCCCACTGTGCGATGTCAAAGTTCAGTCCGAGATAATCCCGGAGGAAAGAGGCACTCACCTAAGCTGAACGAGCAGAGCATGATGCCGCTGGCCGTGATCCCAGTGACAAACCGACTCGCGAGGTAGGTGGGAAAGTTCAGCACAAATGCGAGAACAAACTCTGCTGCTCCTTGGGACGCGACACAGCCAAGGAGGACTGGTCTCCGGCCGTACCTGCGCAAGGTTGAGATGATTAAAATAACGAGGGTACAATGTGTCTCGTCTCATCTCATTGTCAGAAACCGCTTCGTCATGTACAGGGTCGCGGTGAGCCGCAGCCTATCCCAGCAGACACAGGGCGCAAGGCAGGGATATACCCACGATGGGACGCCAGTCCATCCCGGGCACTACGGGCAATTTAGTCTGCCATCCAATTAACCTATGCAGCCGCATGTTTTTTGTACTGTGGGGGGAAACCGGAGTACCCGGCGAAAACCCACGCGGACACGGGGAGAGAACATGGAAACTCCGCACAGAAAGACACCCGAGCCGGGACTCGAACCCGGGCATTCTTGCTGTGAGGCGACAGCGCTACCCACTGGGCCACCGTGTGGCCCATTCATAACGCGTGAAATTTTCAAATCTGGCCATGGGCGAGACACAGATAATGAGACATAGATTCGAGCTCGGTGAAGGTATGCCTGTTGGAATTCGTGTTGTTCGGTAGTTTTTGAAGGTCGGGGTCAAAGGTGAAGGGGGAACCTGATTCCGGTTGTGGGTACTGATTGGAGCGAAGCGCCGCTCTGTGTCGCTCTAGGGATACCGGGTTATGGGTGGCGTTGAGAAGAGTGCGCGAGCGCGTGGCGCTCGGTGGTTTGAGATGGATGACGAGGTCTCGGCCGTGGGCGCTTCATGGCGAATGAAAACCGGTGGCGGTCATTCGATGAAACAAACAATGGTGGCGTAGAAACACAGCATGCTGTGGACAGAGACGCTTACCTGTCCGATGCCATTCCCATGCCTATGGAACCGACAAGTAGTCCGACCATGAACATGGTTTGTGCATAAAATTTAAAGTCTTGCAGGCTGTACGCTTCTCCCTGCGAATCGTGGGGTGTTGGTAGGCAACATCCACACAAACATACAAACCCACATTTTAATGAATGGCAATGTATTCTCTCCTGGCCCCGAGCAATATTTGAGGTTTGTGCAGAGAGCATAACCAACGTTTCCAAATCCAAGCATATGAAGTCAGTAAGAACGTCTAATAATAATAATAAGCACGGGCGGCGCGGTGGCCCAGTGGTTAGCGCTGTCGCCTCACAGCAAGAAGGTCCCGGGTTCGAATCTCTCGGCTCGGGTGCCTTTCTGTGTGGAGTTTGCATGCTCTCCCCGTGTCCTCGTGGGTTTTCGCCGGGCACTCCGGTTTCCTCCCACAGTCCAAAAAGCATGCCGCTGCATAGGTTGATTGGCTCGCAGGCTAAATTGCCCCGCAGTACCCGGCGATGGACTGGCGTCCCATCGTCGGTATATCCTTGCCTTGCGCCCTGTGTCTGCCGGGATAGGCTCCGGCTTCACCGTGACCCTGCATAGGACTAAGCGGTGTCAAACAATGAGATGAGATGATTGTGAGCACCTCTGCGCCGCAGCAATTCGCCGTAAATCCAAACTGGGCCCGAGACGCGTTCGCGGAGAGAAGGAACGCCGGGCTGCCGTACTCCTGCGCCGCAGGCCGCTCGGACGAGTTAAGGCAGCCATCATCCTCGTCCTCGACCTCGTCCTCCTCCTCCTCCCACTCCCAATCGCGGCCACCGCCAATCCTCGCCGGCGTATTTCTGGCCGACCGGTTCCCACCGTCAGCTCGTTCTCCCGCGGGCCGAACGCAGGGGAACAGGTGACCGCTGAAGGAATCCAAGAAAAATACAAACGAGGTGACGGCGACATTGGCGCAGAGCTTGAGGAGAACTCGCCTCTGGAACGCGCCCAGTTGTCCAACGAGGGTCATAAATTCGTCAACGTTAACGGACATTTATGCGTCCAGCGGCGTTCACTTTAGAAGCATGAGCGCACCTTCACACTCGGCTCGCCGGAGAGTTACTGGGCGAGCAGAGGCGGGCGTATACATTTTTGTGTGTGTGTGTGTGAAAGACGCTGAATAATTATATAATGCTCTTCTACCAGTGAGCAGCGTCGCGGATGTCACGCTCACACCATGCCGGCTTAGTTTGCAACGTTGCAAGTCTTGTTCAGCATGTGTAGTCGGGTCATGTAAATATTTAGCTGTGGCTAATGTGTAACAGACGGTTTTTTTCTTCTAAATTTGTGTGTGTGTGTACACGATTCCGAGAACGCCTGAATTGTCAGAAACCGCTTAGTCCTGTACAGGGTCGCGGTGAGCTGGAGCCTATTCCGGCAGGCACAGGGCGCAAGGCAGGGATAGACTCTCGATGGGACGCCAGTCCATCACCGGGCACTGCGGGGCAATTTAGTCTGCAAGCCAATTAACCTATGCAGCAGCATGTTTTTTGGACCGTGGGAGGAAGCCGGAGTGCCCGGCGAAAACCCACGCGGACACGGGGAGAGAACATGCAAACTCCACACAGAAAGGCACCCGAGCCGAGATTCGAACCCGGGTCCTTCTTGTTGTGAGGTGGCGACAGTGCTACCCACTGGGCCACCACCGTGCCGCCCAGCACCAAATATACAAACACACGGTGTATTTTGTAAAGGCCGTCTCCTTGCAAACAAAATTAGACCAGACAGATATGCAGTCCGAAAATGTGTTTTAATCACTGCTTTAGTCGTTTCAAAAAAAGCATCTTGTAAAAAAAAAATACAGAAATCTTCGACTTTCATTTTAAAAATCCATTGACACTTTGTGGGCGGCGCGGTGGCCCAGTGGTTAGCGCTGACGCCTCACAGCAAGAAGGTCCCGGGTTCGAATCTCTCGGCTCGGGTGCCTTTCTGTGTGGAGTTTGCATGCTCTCCCCGTGTCCGCGTGGGTTTTCGCCGGGTACTCCGGTTTCCTCCCACAGTCCAAAAGCATGCTCCTGGATAGGTTGATTGGCTCGCAGACTAAAATTGTCCCGCAATGCCCGGCGATGCACTGGCGTCCCGTCGTCGGGTGTATTCCTGCCTTACGCCCTGTGTTTCCGGGATAGGCTCCGGCTCACCGTGACCCTAAATAGGATTAAGCGGTTTCAGATAATGAGATGAGATGAGATATGCGGTCCGAAAATGTGTTTAATTACTGCTTTAGTCATTTCAAAAATAGCCTCTTGTAAAAAAAAAAATCCAGAAATCTTCGACTCTCATTTTAAAAATCCATTGACAACTTTGCAATCGGTGTAGAGAATTACACTGTTTGTTGCGATCAGATTATGAAAGTGATTTCGTCTCAAGTAATTCCACGGCAATATGAAAACGTAATGATGTAGATTTTCATGGATCGATGCATGCTGATTGCTTCTTAAATCTGCTCATTTGGGATAGCCGCGTTAATCGCTGTCCCTCTCTCCATCGCGACGTTCCCCCTCACACGTTGGAGGCATCCTCAAGCGCTGTGTGTGTGCCCCATGTATGACTCCTATTTGTATGTAGGTACTATGTATTTGGCAGGTCTTTTCTACGGCGTTGCTTTCTTCCAAGACGATGAAACTCTTTCAAGTGGACCGACTGGACCCTCGCTGCCAGCCTCCCTACGATGACCGCGGTGGCTGGGGGGCCTGGCGGGGCCGATATGCCTATTACGTCCGTCCTTGCCACACCTGCCCGCTGACCCCGTGGGCCCGATGACCCGATGTATCCACAGACTCACCCTTTCGACCGGCCACTCTCTTCTCAGCCTTGGCACCATTGTGACCACTGGGCCCAGACGATCCCACGAGCCCCGGGGATGCAAGTCGAGCCGACGCTACCTCACTCACCCCTGTATCTCCAGGCTCCGTATATTGCGGGGCTCCCATTCATTCCATGAGGACCCACGGTCTCCTGGTACTCCGCGATTCTCTGGGCGGCCTGACTTGCCGTTATCACCTCCAAGATGCCCAGAGAGGCCTTGGGGACTAGGTGGACCCATATGACACAGAGATCCTTGCTCTCGACGGATGCCTTGTAAACCATATGGACCAGGAGAACCTAGAAGGCCAGGCAGTCCGGAAAGACCTGGGGGTCCGATGGGGCCTGTTATAGACATTCCAATCCCCATTATCGATTTGCATGACTTTTCATCAAATCCTCCTGCCATCTGGGCTTCACGATTTCCAAAGTCGTTGGGGACGGATGGGCCGGTGGGTTCGGAGGGCCCTTGTGGTCTCCGAGGGCCATTGATGCCAGGCTTAAAGGGGTCCCTGGGTGCCCGGGGAGTCTGGATCTCCATCCCGTCCATGGGTTCCCTTTGGGCCAGGATCTCAATTTCTGCTCTTGGGGCCACTGGGGCCTTTACCTGGCTTTGTTACAGCAGGTGTCGGTTGTATCTCTGGCATATCTGTGAGGCAGATGGGGCAGCACTCCCCGTCAGGTCTCTCGGGGTTGTGGCAAACCTCCTCGTCCTCGCAGATGATGTCATCACATAGGAAGTGATCACTCTTACACACGCAGGTGGTGCAGGTCTCCGGTTTCCAGATTTCCGAGTCTCTCTATATATTCCCTTCATGCACACAATTCAAATGTAATGATTTTCCAGGTCAACTGGATATGCTTCAAGTAATGCCTCTGACACTTTGAGTAAGGGGGGTGGCGCGGTGGCCCAGTGGTTAGCGCTGTCGCCTCACAGCAAGAAGGTCCTGGGTTCGAATTTCTCGGCCCGGGTGCCTTTCTGTGTGGAGTTTGCATGATCTCCCCGTGTCCGCGTGGGTTTTCGCCGGGCACTCCGGTTTCCTCCCACAGTCCAAAAAGCATGCTGCTCCATAGGTTAATTGGCTCGCAGGCTAAATTGCTCCGCAGTGCCCGGCGATGGACTGGCGTCCCATCGTCGGTATATCCTTGCCTTGCGCCCTGTGTCTGCCGGGATAGGCTCCGGCTTCACCGTGACCCTGTATAGGACTAAGCGGTTTCAGACAATGAGATGAGATGAGACTTTGAGTAAGGCGTGTAGTAAGCCACTGCTGTAATTATAAAAAGGAACTTTGAAATGCACGTTAGAGGCATCCTCAGGCCTCTAACGTGTGAGGCGAAACGTCCCAGCCGGTGCACGATGCACCAAATGCACAAATCTCTTCCACGTCTCCGATGCTTCTCTCCGTGATAAAAACAAGGCGCAGGTGAGGGGTGGATTGTTACATCGCAGAGTCGCGGGATGGTGGTGACATGGGGACGCTTTCATCCAGCAGTGGATTGATCGAGGTTGATGATGATCACTTGCACACAAGTAAAAAGTGACACTTTTATTAATTCTAGTTTTTATTCCTCACTCGCCGACAACTTTAGCATACATTTCAGACTCGAAAAAATGAGAATATTAATAATGTCTCATCTCATCTCATTGTCTGAAACCGCTTAGTCCTATACAGGGTCACGGTGCAGCCGGAGCCTATCCCGGCAGACACAGGGCGCAAGGCAAGGATATTCCGACGATGGGACGCCAGTCCATCGCCGGGCACTGCGGGGCATTTAGCCTGCGAGCCAATCAACCTATGCAGCAGCATGCTTTTTGGACTGTGGGAGGAAACCGGAGTGCCCGGCGAAAACCCACGCGGACACGGGGAGAGAACATGCAAACTCCACACAGAAAGGCACCCGGGCCGAGAGATTCGAACCCGGGACCTTCTTGCTGTGAGGCGACAGCGCTAACCACTGGGCCACCGCGCCGCCCATATTAATAATGCGTATGCTTTAAAAAAAGATGCGACTTTTAAGACGTGGAGTGAAGCGCCCCTCGCTCATGTCAGGGGCAAGCCGTTGGGGCCTTGAGGCAATCTTTTGAGGTTTGTGTCGATGCGATGATGGATGCCATTCCAGACGCCTGGGTCGAGCGAGGTGGTCGCGCTGCAGACGTCTCTGCCATGATCTGCAGCGGGGCGACAGGAGTGAAGGCGTACAGTGGGTGATCGAAAGTGGACTTGCGTTGGCACCAGCAGTAGGCGATCATGTGGCGGACCCTGCTGGCGATGGGAATGTCCACCCAATTGCTCCAAATTTGTCCGCTACCCCCTCCCACCCCCCATGCTTTGAGTGCTGCAACAGTCCAGGTACTTTTTTTAAAGGAATGATGTAGATCAGGGGTCGGGAACCTATGGCTCGCGAGCCAGATGTGGCTCTTTTGATGACTGCATCTGGCTCGCAGATAAAACATAAAACATTCTCACGCGTTTTAATCCATCCATCCATTTTAAAAGAATAAATTCAGAGGCTTATTATACTCACATTTAGTTGTATTCAGTCTTAAAATATATTATATGGCTCTCACTGAGGGCGGCGCGGTGGCCCAGTGGTTAGCGCTGACGCCTCACAGCAAGAAGGTCCCGGGTTCGAATCTCTCGGCTCGGGTGCCTTTCTGTGTGAAGTTCGCATGCTCTCCCCGTGTCCGCGTGGGTTTTCGCCGGGTACTCCGGTTTCCTCCCACAGTCTAAAAGCATGCTCCTGGATAGGTTGATTGGCTCGCAGACTAAAATTGTCCGCAGTACCCGGTGATGGACTGGCGTCCCATTGTGGGTGTATCCCTGCCTTGCGCCCTGTGTCTGCCGGGATAGGCTCCGGCTCACCGTGACCTTGTATAAGACTAAGCGGTTTCAGACAATGAGATGAGATGAGACTCCGTTTTCCTCCCACAGTCCAAAAAACATGCTGCTGCATAGGTTAATTGGCTTGCAGACTAAATTGTCCGCAGTACCCGGTGATGGACTGGCGTCTTATCGTGGGTATATCCCTGCCTTGCGCCCTGTGTCTGCCGGGATAGGCTCCGGTTCACCGCGACCCTGTATAGGACTAAGCGGTTTCTGATAATGAGATGAGATGAACTACAACATACGCCCTGTTGGTCCCCTACTCAAACACCGATACAGTAAATATACACGCTATGTTCAAACGTTAAGCCACCCAGCTCTACAGAGCCATTCACTATGAAAACCGTACTGCTCACTCGTACTCCTGTTGACTGCTGTAGTGTTGGTTGGTTCTCAATTGTCTATTTGAATTCCACTTGTTTACAAAGGAAAGCATCCGTCTCAAGACCCCTTTTCATGAAAGAGCAACGATGGGATTTGTAATTCCAATTGGGGGTGTTTGGCCAATGCCAGATACGGGCAGAAAATCTAGAATTCGGAGGAAATACATCCGTGATACGGAAAGAACATTAAAGCTTCACATAAAGAGCCAGCCAATTCCAGAACATTACCGTGGACGTTCTGGCTATTAAGCACAAGCGTGCTTCTCATTGAAAAGAGCATGTTCCTTTACAGTGAAACAGATATGAAGCAACCATTGCACATTCAGAGATTTGTGACCCTCGAGAGAAAAGCGCTTTAGAAATGCAAATATTGTCTATTTGTTTAGGGCATTTCGTATGCTTGTTAATCATTGTGGCGCATAGTTTGAGGCTTGTTTCTGTTTCTGTTAGCGGCCTATTATAGCCCGTTATTATAGCTAATATATGAATTGCTAATTGTTTGTTACTGATTGTTTAATTTGCTGCTGCTGAATTTATGCGCATGACAACGCGTGTGGTTGAGTGGGTCTGTGGTGGGGTGTGTGTTGGTGGGTGTGCTGATGAGTGTATGCTGGTGAGGGGTCGTGCGTTCTGGTGAGCGCATTTATTGTTGAAGGTTATGCTTTGGGCTGTGTAAGGGTGGTGGGAGAGAGGTTGTGATAACCTTTATGTCGACATGAATGAGGTGAGGGTGGTTGGTGGCACTGTGCTCACAGCATTCACGGGGGCTCGAAGCTGTTGCGGGGGGCTGGTAACCCCCGCTCTCTACCCATCGGTAATGTCATTACCAACAAAAACGAGTCGGCCAAGAAACAATTCTGCCCCAACTCCCTGCAGCCACAGCGCCTCTCCAGGCGTCTTAAGCACAGTTCTTCCCTCCAGTCTTAAGGGCAAGTTCAGTTCGTCTCAACCCAAAGCAACACATTTGAGTGTGTGTATATAGACATACGTTGATACTTTTCTATAAGTATCCCGCACACATACAACGTAATATCGAATTGATTCGCACTTATTTGAACGCTTCTAGAGGGTTTGCTGTTAGGTTGTCATCAGTTGCTTGTTTGGGTGTGCTGGGTACTTAAGATACGTTGATTTTGTTCGGTTTATGGGGGTAACGAATTTTCAGTTGCTGTACGGGCTAACAGACGACTATTTTTATAAATATTGCTTTAAAAAATCTAACCCTCGCCTCTGTGCGACTTTCTGTGTGTCCTGCATCCCGTGCCTATACTGCATCAACTTCAGAGTACCCATTTCCTGAGCAGGAGTTCTGGAAGGTCTCTGCTGCGGGAGTTCTAAGTCATCTCACGAGTTGGTTACTGCCATCAAGGTATCACAACCCTCCAAAACAAAAGCACGTTCAATGTGAATATTAGTTGATGTATGTACATTACTTTAATTTAAATGATAAAACAGTCAACAATGTTGAGGTTGCAAAAATATGGAAATGGCATTTTGCTAATGCATGTTTAAACATGTGGCCCCCGAGCCTTCAATAATTACAATGAGAGAACACAAAATATGGACACATCATTGGAAAGAAACAAAACCTTATCAAAAAAGTACACTTTACAGAATATTAGACAAAACAACATGATGAAATGCTCCACAACTGAGCGACTTTTTGTGTTAAACCAACTACCAGCCATTACAATGATGACACATTTACAAACGCTCCCTTTTTGGAGCCAAATAAAATAAACCTTTTTCAGTTAAAACGTTACTCTGGATGAATGCCACTACAGAACTATTTTACACTCTTTTAATGAAAGGCAAAATACAGGTAGGCGTGGAAGTGCTCAACACAGCACACGGCAGATGGTGCACAGTCGTGACTCATGAACATAACGATCACTCATTCAGTGTCAGTCTTTCTTTTTATTTTTCTCCTTCTCAAGTTGCTTCTTCATCTTCTCCGCCTTGAGCTTTGCCATCACACTGGACATCTGGCAGATCCACATCACCTGGATGTGCACAGGACATGACCGCAGACGTTCAGCGCCTGCACAGGAATTCCCCATGAAGTGAGCAATGCATGCAAGGTGACAATGTGTGATGCGTGTTACTCCTTACCACGATAATCATCGCATTTAGTAGCAGCGGAGTGGAGAACACAACAGATATAAACAAACCCTGAGAATCGAAATACTGGTACTTTGCAAATGAC
>JAZEWT010000009.1:20537209-20555638 GCA_036362905.1 Mordacia mordax | reverse complement strand
AGAGAAAGATATGAACATCAGTTTAGCATGAATGCGTGATTTGTAAAAATATGTAATGTAAGTACTAGTATTCGTTGAGAGTTATCATGTTTAACCCTCTCGTCCATTTTGGCGGTACTGTTACATAACTGCTATAAATGGACAATTATTTAAAGATGACTGCTTCGAAAAGCTGCTCTTTCGGGATAGCCGCGTCGATCGCTCCTCCTCTCTCGCTCACGCGGCTATCGCGAAAGAGCAGCTTTTGGAAGCAATCATCGTGCATCGAGCCGTGAAAACCTACAATCAGTCCAATTATTTAAAGACATTTGAGAGAATTGATCTTATTCCCAACCAGTTGATTTGCTCTTAATTATTTACACACTAGTGTTGAAAGTTTGTAAACGGGTAAAAAAATCGCACCACCGACATGGATTCCTCTAATTTGTAATTAATGAGCCTCCTGCACACTATTCCAAAAAAACAAAGGTTTGGATTTGCATACAAACCTCCAGTTCATTGCTGCTGCTTCATTGATGTACTCTGCAGAGTACGTCAGCAGCACTGCAATAAATGGACATTGTTACTCAACCATGAAGAACTAAGATATTAGTACAGATTCCTGATGTTGCACCGGGCTTCTGTAGGCAGCAGTCAACACACTCCGTTACCCACTAATGAACTACGATCCGTGTATGAACACCAAACAAGAAATCAATCAAAAGCCTTACACTGGGTGGATTATTGCTAATGAGTCCCCACATGCCTTCCATCATATAAAGCTACCTCCCTGAGCATTCAAGTCAAGCTATAATGCGCACATCAACTGAGTCGTCAAACGGTGTGTCGTAAGAAAGGGAAAATCAGGACAGCAAAACACTTTTATACCACAGGCACAACACATGACATTCGTGTGTCAGTGACCTATTGAAGCCAAACTCAATGAAAGCCTTAGTTTTCCATACGGCATCCGTCGACAAGTGGTATTATGTACTGACGAGACTCTGACGCAGGGGCCAAAGCATCCCAAGCAAAGCGGGCATCCTGCCAAATCGTTAAGTCACGTTCACAATGCTTAACAAATATGCGGGGTCGTCTAACGCGATCATCTCACCCGAATCTTAAGGCTTAAACACAAACATACAATGGGTGGCCGTGGTGGTGCACTCAGTGGGCTCTTCTGCTTAACAGCAAGAAGGTTCCTGGTTGAGTTCCCTGCTCAGATGCCTGTGTGGAGTTTTCGTGTTCTCTCCGTGTTCCGTGTGGGTTTTTGTCGGATACTCCGGTTTCCTCCCACAGTCCAAAGACACGCCGCTGCTTCGGTTAATTGGCCTGATAAGTGAAATAAAGTGCCCAGCGATATACTGGCGTCACATCGTGGGTGTAGCCCCACCTACCTATATCTGCCAGGATAGGCTCCGCCCCCCCCGCGACCCTGTACAGGATTAAGCAGGTAAGTGATATCAAACTGAATAAATCTAGAGTGTGGGGTGCGGATGCAGCGCGCGGTTATAATAATTATTATAATAACACTCCAGGAGGCACGAAGTTCTTTTGTGGATTTATCGCAGTTCCCGGATTAGTACGCAATGGAGCGACTGCTGTACAGGCAACATCATACACACAGTAAGACGGCACACGTAAGATGCGCTTCGATTCACACAGTGTGTGTTTGCATGGCCAGATTCACAATGGTGCGGCGTCAACTTACGTAGCAGGAAAAAGTACACGATTTGAGCAGTCTGAAGTTTCCGTGTAAGATACGTCACCAGAAGACAGAGGCCATGGAAGGCTATCAGACCCCACAGCCATGGTTCAGTCCAATCGATCTTTGCAAAGAGAGTGGGGGAAAACACAATTATGGCTGCGGCACGTGGCACAATACAGTGTGGCATGGTCTTAATGCTGAGAATTGTACGCATCGAGACATATTGTTTTGAAACTCATATCTCTATCACCAAACATTTATCTCAATGGGATCTCGCTATGTTATACACAATGTGCGTATTATTACATTGCAATGATGTAAACAGTATCGTACAATTCGCACTTGTGGTCAATCCTAATTACAAAAGCATTGTTAACCATATTGTGAAGGCAATTCATGAGAAATTTCACAATTATTATTTATCCCAAGCTTGGTTCGAGCACAACTCATTACTACTACTGCCATACAACAAAAAATACACAGTAGGCTATAAGATAAATAGCTCTGAACATTAGCAAAAACGAGGGCATTAGCATTTCTCGAAAATGGAACTTGACATTCAAAAAGCAATTTTCCTATGTGCCTTAATAAATGTTAGATCATATATTTTGTCAGCTATGGCATGAATCAAAAACAACTTAGCACATCATTGGGGAATGGAACGTAAGCTGAACAGTATCCAATAATTGTGCGGAGATAGTCTACACGCTCAGAATAAGTGGCAGACAGAATGGTGGAAAGCGAATGGAACATTGACTGGAAGTCTTTTACTCCCAAAGGAACGCACGCTTCTTCAAGTCATGGGCAAAACTTTTCTTTTAAACCTAACGCCGAACGCTCTATAAAGGACAATGATTGGGACGCCTTAAGGTGCAGTCACATCAACACAACTATCAAAATGCGTAGTGGTGCATATTTCCCAACTCGCGTTAATAATGTCCGAACACGTTTATGCAAGTACCTTAATTATAAACAAAATTCCTATGCAACATATATGAGGAGCTGAAGCGAGAATATACAACCACACCGCAGTCAACATCGCAGGACTATTATTAGGATTAGAATTCCAACACCCTATAACCAAATCCACCAGGTACTGGAAGCTAACTCTGATCAGTGGTCGGATAGGCAGTCACTAAGTGCGTGAAGAGAATCACGTTGTGCGATGCGTGTGCCCGCGTCGCGTTCCGTGACCGCAGAGAACACGGTGCAACGGTTGTACAATACTTCCTGATCGCCTATGTTCTGACGATTGCTTCGAAAAGCTGCTCTCTCGGGACAGCCGCGTCGCTGGCTCTCTCTCTCTCCTCGCGACGTTTCGTCTCACACGTGAGAGGCATCCTCTCAGGCGCGAGGCGAGGAGAGAGGGAGCGATCGACGCGGCTGTCCCGAGAGAGCAGCTTTTCGAAGCAATCATCATGCATCGAACCGTGAAAAACCTACATTATTACTCCTATGGTCTCTCTTTCCCCCCCCCCTTCCTCTCCACCGGTCTTCACAAAACCCGCTCCGACTAGCGGAGACGTTAACGTCGGCGCACCGGAACCCCCGACGACGTGGAGATAACCGCAAGAGAGATGAACCGTACGTGTAGATGAACAAAACCCGCGGATGAGTGTCGCCAAAACCCGCGGATGAGTTTCGCCAAAACCCACGGATGAATTTCGCCAAAACCCACGGATGAGTTTCGCCAAAACCCGCGGATGAGTTTCGCCAAAACCCACGGATGAGTTTCGCCAAAACCCACGGATGAATTTCGCCAAAACCCACGGATGTCTCCTCTTAAATTAAGCGAGTGGGCGATCCGACGAATGAACAAAATACGAGTACGGCTAAGGTCAAGCAGTAACGTGGCACGGCCGTCGTGGCAGCTGCTGCTGTGATGAGAGCGCCACAAGATCGCTCGTAAGGCCAACCAAAGCGTTATCGCCGAGAGTTAAATGGGAATAACTCGAGATACGAGCGCGCGGGCCTACGTGAGGCCTAGCGGCGCAATCCTAGGCGAGCTGCCCCCGCCGCCGTCAATCAACAGCGGATGCGTCTGCAACCTCCCTGGCAAGGGGAGACCGCGACCCCTGTCCCCCCTACGCCCCGGGGCACCGCAAGGGACCACACCGAGTAGAGGAGGCTCCACAGCCCCGTGATCTGGACGCCGCTGATCGCGTCGAACGGCCCCGCCGAAAGGTTCATGTCTGTCGCCGACTAGGCGGGAATCGATTCCTCGATTGAAACACGAACTCGCGATTCGTAAGATTTCGTTCGGTTGAGCCGTATGAATCGGTTGAGGGTGAATGGGGGGGAATCGATTTGAGGGTAGCTCGATGCCGGGGAAAGGAAACGTTTGAGATGCGCGTCGATTAGAGGTGAAGGTTGGATCGGAATCGCTATGGCTGTTTGGAGATAGCGCTCAGGAGGTGATCTCTCTGAGTGAATTCATCTCCAATCTCATTGTCAGAAACCGCTTAGTCCTGTACAGGGGCGCGGTGAGCCGGAGCCTATCCCGGCAAGCACAGGGCGTAAGGCAGGGATATACCCACGATGGGACGCCAGTCCATCACCGGGCACTGCGAGCAATTTAGTCTGCGAGCCAATTAACCTATGCAGCAGCGTGTTTTTGGACTGTGGGAGGAAACCGGAGTGCCCGGAGAAAATCCACGCGGACACGGGGAGAGAACTCGCAAACTCCACACATAAAGGCACCCGAGCTGAGATTCGAACCCGGGACCTTCTTGCTGTGTGGGGAGTTTGCGAGGTTCTCTCCCCGTGTCCGCGTGGGTTTTCGCCGGACACTCCGGTTTCCTCCCACAGTCCAAAATACATGCTGTTGCATCGGTTAATTGGCTTGCAGACTAAATTGCCCGCTGTTTCCGGTGGTCGATTGGCGTCCAATTGTGGGTATATGTCTGCCTTGCGCCCTGTGTCTGCCGGGATAGGCTCCGGCTCACCCTGTACAGGACTAAGCGGTTTCTGACAATGAGATGATTAAATGTGGGGTCGCAAGATATCTGGAGTAGGCTGTTTAGTGCAAGTGTTGTTTTGCAATTTCCCCTCTGTTGAAGGATCGCAGAGATACGACGGTTTACACCATTACCTGTGGCTGTACGTGTCTTTGAAATGACATGTTTGCGTATGTGCCAATTGGCTTATGCTATTAATAATAATAATAATTGCACATCTCGAGCGCTTTTCACCCGAAGGTCACTAAGCGCTGCACAGAGCTGCGGAGAGAACGGCATGTCAGCAACAACGACATATATAAGAACAGCAAATTAGCAACAACAACGTTTTTGTTGTAGTAAGTAGAACAGGTTTTTACCATTTCTGGCAATTATACACGTGTTAAAACACATGCATTGTCAGGCTTTGACAACAAATGCATTGTCATGTTTTGACAACAAATGGATTGTCATGTTTTGACAACAAATGTATTGTCATGCATATGTTGTCAAAGCTTCCTGTTTGCATATTTTACCACAAGTATGTGTGTCTTTTGCAAATTAGACACATTGTGAAATGTGTCTATTTTGGTGTTTTAATATCTTGACACGTGTATAATTGCCAGAAATGGTAAAAACCTGTTTTACTTATTACAAATGTACACTGGCAAAGAGTACCCAGAGCAAAAACGTTTTTGTTGATGTTGTGGGGTTTTGTTACAAATCTGCGCTGCAACGACATGTTAACAATTTACACCATGACAGTTCAACTGAAAGTCAAATAATGACTATTATTTATGGGACATAAAATAAGGGATCAAACAGAATTCTTCATCAAACAAGGAATGCGGTTGATGTTCACGCATCATCAGACTTCCGAGGCGAAGCGTCGCAAAGGAGAGAGGAGCAATGCTCGACACGGCTATCCTGAAAGAGTCTCATCTCATTGTCTGAAACCGCTTAGTCCTATACAGGGTCACGGTGAAGCCGGAGCCTATCCCGGCAGACAGGGAGCAAGGCAAGGATATACCGACGATGGGACGCCAGTCCATCGCCGGGCACTGCGGGGCAATGTAGCCTGCGAGCCAGTCAACCTATGTTGCAGCATGCTTTTTGGACTGTGGGAGGAAAACGGAGTACCCGGCGAAAACCCACGCGGACACGGGGAGAGCATGCAAACTCCACACAGAAAGGCACCCGAGCCGAGAGATTCGAACCCGGGACCTTCTTGCTGTGAGGCGTCAGCGCTAACCACTGCGCCACCGCGCCGCCCTCAGTGCACATTGATCTGTCCTTTTGGACAGAGTATCCAGTGTGCGAGAATGAGAACAGTGATGCGACAGGGGGCAGTATTACAGCAGGAATTGGAACGTATGGAAAACCCAGCATCGAAGCGCTTCTGGAACAAAATGTTAGGTTTTTTTTCTCCGGATTAACGCGCCCAGTGGCTACACGAGGCCATAGCAATTTAGACTGAGACAAGCAATAACAGAGAACAATGTGTTCTAATTATTGTTGTTCTTTATAGCTCAGCCATCAGCCTCGATGCATGCATCAAAATGTAGGCACTGTTGTAATTAATCTTAGCTCATCGTCAGAAACCGCTTAGTCCTGTAGAGGGTCGCGGTAAGCCGGAGCCTATCCCGGGAAACAGGTTGCAAGGCAGGGATATACCCACGATGGGACGCCAGTCCATCACCGGGCAGTGCGGGAAATTTAGTCTGCAAGCCAATTAACCTATGCAGCAGAATGTTTTTTTTTTTGGACTGTGGGAGGAAACCGGAGTGCCCGGCGAAAACGCACGCGGACACGGGGAGAGAACTCGCAAACTCCACACAGAAAGGCACCCGAGGCGAGATTCGAACCCGCGACTTCTTGCTGTGAGGCGACAGCGCTACCCACTGGGCCACCGTGCCGCCCTGTTGTCATTGCTGTTGGTCTAAAATAACAATGGCAGCATTGTGCAGAACATGAATTGCTGCACAATTTCAAATAATTGTTTTCGTCCACAGCATATAAACCACGTGCCGGTGCAGAGATGCCTTGGTGAGCAGACATTGATTAATTATATACCCTTTGCAATGGAATTTAGCGGCCATCATCACACGCTACCGCAGCCACCAACCTCATCGTTTCTGTACCACTCACTCGCAACATCCGGACCAATTAGGCCATGGTCACGATCATAAATTGGTTCGCCTGGGGTTGCATCACGAGACGAGTGGTCTGATGACACTGTCGAGCGGTTAGCTGCACGTCAGCCGCATTGTTGCAGGGAATCACGGCTGCCTTGGTAAATGCTAATTAAACCGTATTTAATTAACTGTCACATATCCATCATCTACTTGACAGTAGACGTTAGAGATACCGCCAAGTTGCATTGTTCCAGGTATGCGGGCCTCGATGCACGAGAATTGCTCTTAAGAGCTTCTGTGTCGGGATAGCCGTGTCGCGCGCACACGGCTATCCCAAAAGAGCAGCTCTTCAGGGCAATGCTCCGACGGAATCATTTGAAACAGAGACGGCAGTGTGTGCCACCGTCGTGGTAAACATTGCCTACGTTTGATAAATGCTTGAAATAGAACTTCATTCGGAAATCCCACATATCAACGTCCATCTCCCCTGCTGGAGATGATACCTACTGGCTCGCCAGAGAACTGCACGGACAGTTGTAGGGACAGTTGCCACTGGGAGTCCCTTTGGCTGGATTGCCGCAGAACAATGCAATCATTAATTATCTCACCTTATCTCATTATCTGAAACCGCTTAATCCTATATAGGGTCACGGTGAGCCGGAGCCTATCCCGGAAACACAGGGCGTAAGGCAGGAATACACCCGACGACGGGACGCCAGTCCATCGCCGGGCATTGCGGGACAATTTTAGTCTGCGAGCAAATCAACCTATCCAGGAGCATGCTTTTGGACTGTGGGAGGAAACCGGAGTACCCGGCGAAAACCCACGCGGACACGGGGAGAGTATGCAAACTCCACACAGAAAGGCACCCGAGCCGAGAGATTCGAACCCGGGACCTTCTTGCTGTGAGGCGTCAGCGCTAACCACTGGGCCACAGCGCCGCCAATACCCGCTTAATCCTGTACAGAGTCGCGGGAGGGGCCGGAGCCTATCTTGGGAGACACAGGGTGGAAGGCAGGGCTATACCCCTGATGGGACACCAATCCGCCGCAGGGTATCAGGGGAAATTTAGTCAGCAGGCCGAGAAACCGATGCAGAAGCATGTGTTTGGACTGTGGGACGAAACGGGAGTACCCAGTGAAAATCCAAGCGGACGGGGGGAGAACATACAAACACCACACAGAAATGCGGCACTCAAGCCGGGAGTCGAATCTGGGCCCTTGCTGATGCCTCGACAACTCAATGATTTAGATGAAATGCGATGTAAGCCACCTTGAGATGCTGATAAATAAGCACCTCGTAAAAGAACCTCATATAGCCCAATGAAAGAGAACAAAATCATGAACTGTCGACATGGATAAGTACGCTTGTCCAGTCTGTGCAAAAAATATACATTTCCTCCAAAAATAAAAAAAACCTCTGAAAAGTGTGTGCATCCTCGGGTGGTAACTGCATGGAGAATCCCATCTGTGTCATCAGACTAATTGTGCTGACACATGTTAAAACCTGGTCCTCTGGGTGACACAGACGCATCAGTTGACCTTTAATTGCCAATCCAATCATGTCTCAACAGACTGCAAGTCAGTCATATGCAAACATCTCCAAAGCCATTCAACAAATGTACGTTAGTGTAGAGTATACACGAACGTACATTTGTTAACTGCAAAAGATGACTTCTCAGTTAACTGCACTCATTGTGAGCAATTAATTATTCATCCCACACATACATTTACGTTAATTTTCAGGGTGGCCCAGATGCCTTGTGACCCTCATTGAATTCTCTGAAACTTACTTTTTTTGTACAACAGTGGGTGTGTAATGCAAGCAACGTAACAAATGCGACATGTAAATTTTAACCATCCTGAAATAAATAAATGTAAAGGTTATTTAAAATATAATTAAATGTGCAAAGGGAGAAATGTTAGGGGAATTGAGCGGGGCGTGGGGGGGAATTACAAGACATTTGGGCCACGCTTGCATAACACAATATTCATTACTCGTTATTAAATTAAATACTTGGATGTGTAGCGGTGGTGTCGTGGTTAGCGTACTCTGCTGTGAATCTGAGGACCTGAGACCATCCCCGCACTGAACGCTCAAACAATCCCCACAATTTACACAACATGGGTAAACCTTCACCTCGCAATGCATCGACAAAAGCATTTATCCGGTGTAATGAAATACTGTGTAGCGGCGTGGTCATTTATTTCCCAACAATGATCTATGAGACGACTACGAATAGTTATTGCTATAATGCATAGCCTTCATCTAAATATGGGAAATAAATAAACATTATTACCACATAAATGACTCAATCGCCAGATCGCACTCCATGTGGTGTCCGATTTTAGCTCACAATGCAAGCAACTCAGTGAGGGGGCTGTATGGAAGCCACTCCAGAGGGTAATTTGGCCTACTCTTCCATGCTGGCCGGACACCACACGCAATCCGCCTATCGACTGCGTGCGTACCCATTTATATTGACGGGTCCACAGAGACGGAAAATTAGCCACTGATGTATTATATAACCATCGTGCAAACACGTGTAATAAATACACATGATTGCCATGTAAATAAAAAAAAGCATTCAATCCCAGGTCCCGTTCAGACTTCGCAGCCTGCTGCGATGCATTGTCGGGCGTCAGAGTGAGGCCTTGTTAATAAGTCCATAAATACATTTTGCGGAAACCATCCAAACCACCATCTGCTGCATTTGTGTTGTAGGCACCAGAAAAATAAATTGGCCGAGCAAATTGACTGGAAGTGTTCCACGGTTTGAAAGCAACCAAGCGCGATCCCATGCCGCTGTTAATGCAATTTGTATTCGGTAGCTCCAAGCCATTACTGCCTCCTCTCCACATATGTGTTGCTGGCATTAAGCATTATCGTCAGCGTTGGACATGTTTCAATTAACATTCATTAAGATATTGTGTGCTGTTAAATTGATGCAACAAGAAAAAAAAAGATAAGTTGTAAGGAAGAGAGGCGAATTGTGTATTCATTGCCAGAGGGTTTTTTTTCTTCCTTCGTGCATTAGCCATCGAGCTAGCGCTCTTAAGTTCCCATTAAAGGCACAGCGAGACATCCGCAAATGGTGCCGCAGAGCGAAATTCTGCTCCCAGAAGCATCATTTTTAGATGTGTAATTCGGTATGGTGCTGCTGTGTGGCATTAAACTTTTACAACACGGTAGACAGCAAATAAACCTGCGGCCTATGACCAAATCGCTCGCAATGCACCCAGATCTCGTCGCATCTCAGAAGCTGAGCAGGTTCGAGCTTGAATAATTCGTGGATCTGTGCCCGCCATGCATTACAGGTGAAACAGGTTGCTTGGGAGAATAAGCGCTCACGAGCTGCCGTTCCGGATTCCCTCCACGCTTTTGCCCTGCCTCATTTACCAACCTGCACGCAGGTTGGCACCTGTCCTGGTTATTCCAGGCTCTCCTTGAGGCAGCTTTCTTGGGAAATCTGTTTATTTTCCTGTTAAACGTAAAATCCTCTCTCATCCTGTTTAGTTCCCCCCCCCCCGCCGCCGCACCACCACGATATCTCCTGGTGTTTTGCACCAGCGAGATGGCAATCCTAATCTGCATTGACCAGCGTGATGATAATATTTGAATTTCTGAAGCGCCTTTCACCCGATGGTCACAAAGCGCTGCACAGAGCTGTGGAAAGAATGAAAAGTCAACAACATCAGAATTGATCAATTAAGTAATACAATTACCATACATTAATAAAGGACATCATATGACTAATAAAATAATTGTTTAAATAAATAAATGAAAGAAGAAGGGCAGCACGGTGGCCCAGTGGGTAGCGCTGTCGCCTCACAGCAAGAAGGGCCCTGGTTCGAATCTCGGCTCGGGTGCCTTTATGTGTGGAGTTTGCATGTTCTCTCCCCGTGTCCGCGTGGGTTTTCGCCAGGTACTCCGGTTTCTTCCCGCAGTCCAAAAAACATGCTACTGCATAGGTTAATTGGCTTGCAGACTAAATTGCCTGCAGTGCCCGGTGATGAACTGTCGTCCCATCGTTGGCATATCCCTGCTTTGCGCCCTGTGTCTGCCGGGATAGGCTCCGGCTCACCGCGACCCTGTACAGGACCAAGCGGTTTCTGACAATGAGATGAGATGAAGGAAGAAGTGCCTCTGAGCAGGCACAGGTCAACAGGTCAAGTCAACACTCCCTGCGTGGGAAAGGTCTTAATCCATCATTGGACAAACAAAAGTACGTACATTACAGGCTTGCGAATATAAACACAAAGATGCCCCGTATAGCGCAGACTCTTGGGGCAAGCGCCGATGATGGCTGGCACGCACGCAAATGCAGCACACACGCGCTGCACAGAATTGTAATCATTGTCTCTCAAATCACACGCTACGAAATTAGACGGGTGTTGCATTTTACAAACGTGTGGTTGTTTGGATTTTGATCGCTTGCGCTGAACTGCGCTGAAGGTGTGAGGCGGCTCGCTGGCCTCACAGCTCCATCGGTGTAATTGAGTTTGTGGTTAATTGCTACTCAAGGGTCTCCAAGGAAATTAGCAGCAATCGTGGCGCCCTTGTCTTATTGTAGATCAGTGGCCTCGATTTGACATGACACTGCATTGGAATATTGTCCCGCTTCAGGGACCGCTTTGACTGGCTGTCAAAAATGTGGCGCGTTCCAGTCAGTTTTAATTTAAGCTGCAAGGAACCGCTGAACTATGTCGCTGTTTTCAATAGTTGTCCAGCGGGGAGGGGTAAGCAAGTTATGATATCTCAGGGCACCGGGGACAATTGAGTCAGGACGGTAATAATAATAACGAAACAGTAAATTTAAGACGAATGCCTTTTCTGAAAAACAAGGCACCTTATAAGGCAACGCAAACATATGCAGCGATTATAATGATATTAACATATATCAAATACATCAATATAAGCTAAACGAGTTAGCGCAAGTGAAATTTATTTCCAAATGCACATTTTAAAAGGTGTGTCTTCAGCGTTGGGTTTTGAATTTTCATCGGTCCATGGGTCACAAACGTACAATTCGTTCCACGAGTAAGCAGCAAGAATGGAGACGACTCGGTCACTGTAAGCAACAAGGCAGGAACGTGGGATGACGAGGAACAATTCGTGTTCGTACCTTAGGTGACGGTAAGGATCGTCTCATCTCATCTCATTATCTGAAACCGCTTAATCCTATATAGGGTCACGGTGAGCCGGAGCCTATCCCGGAAACACAGGGCGTAAGGCAGGAATACACCTGACGACGGGACGCCAGTCCATCGCCGTGCATTGCGGGACAATTTTAGTCTGCGAGCCAATCAACCTATCCAGAAGCATGCTTTTGGACTGTGGGAGGAAACCGGAGTGCCGGGCGCAAACCCACGTAGACACAGGGGCAGAACATGCAAACTCCACACGGAAAAGCACCCGAGTCGGGAATTTAACCCGGGTGCTTCTTGCTGCGAGGCGGTCGAGCTGCTCAATCACACTATCGGGCCACCGAGAAAATGGTTAAAAGCTCTATGATCTGGAGTTTCACCTCCCTCTCCCCGCCCCGTAACAACTTTACGTTTTTAACTAATTTCAATTAACCATTGGTAATTAAGTGCAAATATTAATTAATCCTTAACACCCGACTTGTCTGTTTGACTGGATTAGTCCAAGTACATTGCCATCTATAATTTGTGTCCGACAGAGTGTGAAATTTACGTGCGGCATGATTTTCTGCCGCAAATGCTGCAGCCCAACAGAATGTCTGGCTATCTCCTTTGTCCGGAGATAATAAAAAAAAATGAAAAAAAAACCCCGAGTCTATACACCACGGTGCAACAAAAATGCTGGCGAATTTAATCTCGTGTGATTGTGTTTTTATTTTAGAAATCCGGCTGCGATAATTTGAAAATTGCGAACAGGTGAACAGAATCTTCCACCGTACGCTGCCTTTAATAGCCTACTGAGTGTTCACTGCCCATGCCAATAACACGCAATCTGACAAGGTGGAAACGGCGGTGGAGAATTTCACACGAAGCCACCTGCATTTAAATTTGGACGTTTCTTTTTATATATATAGTTTTACAGCTGTTGGTGTGAATTAGCAGCACATGATTGTATAAGATTCATCGTGGCGCTCATAATCCCCACACATCGAAAGCGTGAGTTATGATACACGAGCGTGGATTACATGCGTCTCCACTTAACTACACTGGGAACGGAAAAAAAAGGACGTAAATTCTGTGCCATTATAACATCCACAACATTTTGACTATTTCTGACCAACCAATTTAATGTAACTCTGTACGTTTTCAGTGCTCAATGTGTGAGCATTGCTGTCAAGCGCTATCAGCTGGGCCATTGCTTACCCTGGTGATGCCTCTAACGTGGAAGGAGAAACGTCACCAATGAGAGAAGAGGAACGCTTGACACGGCCATCCCGAAAAGGCAGCTATGAGAGTAATGCTCTCATAGCTGCAACTTGTGTCTGCCGGGATAGGGTTTCTTACAATGAGATCAGATTGTTATTTTCTATTGATATATTTGATCAACGCCACGAGTTGCTGTTTTTAGCATGTGGTAGTAAACTGGAGTATCTGAAGAAAGCCATGGATACGAAGGGGTAGCACTCAGCACCGTAATCTTGGTCACCTCGCCACCTCGCAGCCTCATGCGCGTACACGAACAGACCTTTGTCAATCAACCGCTGATTGAGAGGCTCCCCACACCACCGCACCGTGGGGGTGGTTTAACGAGTTTCATAACCTCCTGCACCTAAAGGCCCGCTTGCCCATCTTACGTCTGGTCTCTACGGATCACTAGGTATGGCTCGTGAACCACCGATTTGTCACGGCCCACCAGTTGAGACTGGCGAGACCTTGCTGATCACTGCGGGTTGGTGATGGCAGGGAGCATGGAACTTGTGGGGGTCGAATTATAGAACAACAATGGATTTCGCTGCATTGCCTCCTGCATAATTCCGTATGCAACACTTCTCAGCAGGCCTGCCAATTATGCAGAATAAGTCCTGGCCGGGATAGATTCATGCCATCATCATCCCTGATGGGGTTAGTAAAAGGTGTGACGGGGGAGCAGAAGGCAATGACAACATATGCATGAATTTAATAGCAATATTTTTTAAAGATGTGTCTCAAGGTAATGTATTAATTCACATAGTTAGTTCTGGTAGAGCCTCAACGCCATGCATGATCACTGCCATTGCCAGATGGTTAATGGGTCCACGTGAAGGTGATTCCTTTACAACTGTGCCCTGCTCCTACACTTCACCATATGCCACACAGCGATGGCTTGTGGGGCCAGCCAGTGGGCAGTGCACTCCTGCAGCCAAGCCCAGAAGTGCCCGACCTTGGCATAGGCTGCCAAGTCGATAACCGTATTACATTTATTTTATACTTGTACGTAATTTCCCCCTAGTTTAATCCTCGATTTAGCTTTCAACATTATGTCATCTAGGGCGGCGCGGTGGCCCAGTGGTTAGCGCTGTCGCCTCACAGCAAGAAGGTCCCGGGTTCGAATTTCTCGGCTCGGGCGCCTTTCTGTGTGGAGTTTGCATGCTCTCTCCGTGTCCGCGTGGGTTTTCGCCGGGCACTCCGGTTTTCTCCCACAGTCCAAAAAGCATGCTGCTACATAGGTTGATTGGCCCGCAGGCTAAATTGCCCCGCAGTGCCCGGCGATGGACTGGCGTCCCATCGTCGGTATATCCTTGCCTTGCGCCCTATGTCTGCCGGGATAGGCTCTGGCTTCACCGTGACCCTGTATAGGACTAAGCGGTTTCAGACAATGAGATGAGATGAGATTGTCATCTAAGAGAATGGCCCAGCAAAATGGAATATCACAGAGCTACGTCTAAATTCCAGGAAGTCACTTCTTGACCATACAGTTGGTGGCAGTAATTCACTCCCCGCAATTCCACTCCCATGGATCGTAACATTATCATGTTGGGGATATTTGTGCGTTCCTGTAAAACCCAGAACTATATCGCCTGAAGCATAGCACTCCTAGTAGGAGCTCCCTTAGTGAGCAGATCTCGCAGAAGATTCCAGATAACGATCCGCAGACACTCCGATTAAAGGACATTTGTGTCGGTAAGGGCATCTGGCCGTAAAATTCTGCTCCATTGGGGGGCAATCAGTCAATCTGGATGGCGGCAGTTATAACTGGCAAGAACATTTACTTATGAGGGTAACGTTCATTACATGGCAGCCGCACTGATATTTGAATTCCCTGACCTGCGATTTATCCAAATCCAGTGCAAGAGCCGTTATCCTTTGATAGTTGTTGCGTGCGGCCATTTGTGACAAGGCTAAGAACCATCTTCTCACGAATTGAGA
Source organism: Mordacia mordax (assembly GCA_036362905.1). NCBI lineage: Eukaryota > Metazoa > Chordata > Hyperoartia > Petromyzontiformes > Petromyzontidae > Mordacia > Mordacia mordax. Next base: position 20,540,550 of record JAZEWT010000009.1, on the reverse strand, counting down.
ATCCAGTATCAGCACATGCGATTGCATGAGTATGAACCCATGACCTCAGTAGATCCATCTCTGCTCTCTGATCTTCGAGCTACTTACCGGTCGACAGTGTTCTTAAATGCCGTGATTGTGAACGTTTGTCACAACGAATTAAAAACTAAATGTGCCATGATGGGTGAGTGTTCCTATTCGTTACCAGCACTATGTCAGGAATGTTTTTTATCTGATCATGAATATTTTGTAATTGTAGCCAGACAGTTTTTTTTAATGAGAGGAATCGTTAAGCTATGTAGCTCGTTGTCAAGTAATAATAATAATAATTGCTTTTATAGAGCGCTTTTCACCCGAGGGTCACAGAGCGCTTCACAGAGCTGCGGAGAGAACGGAACGTCAACAACAATGGCACCAGAATGGAAAATCAGCAGCAAAGATCGTTGAAGAACAAGTAAAATATGACCAGACTTTCAACTATAAATTTAAAATGCAAAATAATCAGTGAATATAATACATATATTGGGAAATGGTTTAGTTTAACATTTATCGTATAATAATAGTAGCATTTCTCGAGCACTCATCACCCAAGGGCCACAAAGCGCTACACAGAGCCGCTGAGAGAACGGCTCATCAACAACGAGATAAGAACGGCGATTCAGCAGCAACTTTTTGTTGTTGTTTGCAGTAGGACGGGTAAGCAAGCTGCAACATCTCAGAGCACCAGCGATATTTTTAGTCAGGACAATTAGCCTAGGCAGCGTGTCTTTGGGCTGTGGGAGGAAACCGGAGTACCGAGCAAAATCCCCACACACGGCCACGCGCAGAGAAGACGCAAACTCCACACAGAACCGGGAATCGAACCTTGGGCATTCTTGCTGCGAAGCCACAACGCTATTTACTGCGCCTAACTAATCTCAGCCCGTGTAATATGGATAAGCTAGTAAGTATTTAGAGCGGCGCAGTGGCCCAGTGGTTAGCGCTGTCGCCTCACAGCAAGAAGGTCCCGGGTTCGAATCTCTCGGCTCGGGTGTCTTTCTGTGTGGAGTTTGCATGCTCTCCCCGTGTCCGCGTGGGTTTTCGCCGGGTACTCCGATTTCCTCCCACAGTCCAAAAAGCATTCTCCTGGATAGGTTGATTGGCTCGCAGACTAAAATTGTCCCGCAATGCCCGGCGATGGACTGGCGTCCCGTCGTCGGGTGTATTCCTGCCTTACGCCCTGTGTTTCCGGGATAGGCTCCGGCTCACCGTGACCCTATAGGATTAAGCGGTTTCAGATAATGAGATGAGATTAAGTTAGTAAGTATTTACATGTCTTATGAATGCAAGTTGAGTGTTTATATGTTACAATATATTAATGTTGTAAAAAGAAGATACTTTTTGTAAAATATTTATTATTGCGGCAAGAAATGAATACATGAATAATAAATCCTGCCGTATAAATGCATTAATTAGAATAACATTCGTGACATTAATCTTTCATTTTTCCTTCAATAATGAAGACTGTTGTTTAACGCAATATAGTCATCGATTGATAATGAGAGAGAGAGGAGCAAATGAAAGTCAGAGATTTTACTTAGTATGACGTATAGTTTGCAAGTTCCTTCCTCGTGGGTTTCTGTTGGGTACTCCAATTCCCTCCCACAGTCCAAAGACTCGCTACTGCCTAGGTTAATTGCACTGCTGACTAATTTACCCCCGGTGCCCTGCGATGGATTGGTATAGCTGCGCCTTGCGCCCTGTGTCTGCCAGGATAGGCTCTGCAGCTCACGCTGCGACACCCTTACGGGATGCTTCGAGTGCTGAGAGTAAATGCGGTGAACGTGCCGTTGCGAGGGCATGTGAATGAGTTTGGTCGGTGAACACCGTGGCTGGATGATGGCGAATGGGCGAGACTGGTGAGAGAATGGCAGCTTAAGGTGGGGGGGGGCGTGTCTGGGAGGAAAACCACCACAGATTGAGCAAATAGAGGAGGAGCAATAATAGGTGACGCATGTACAGCAGTGAAGACGGATCACAGGAGTGCGACGGATGGTTGACTGATTATTTGCAGGCTTTTTATAGGGGAGCTGACAAACGGCTGCTGATGTTGGTGTTACATTCCCAATTACTAGGCACGTGTAAAGGTGTAGATTAATTAAGAGAAACTAATTAAATGTGCGGAAGACATCACCTGATGGATGATGTGGTGCTCTTTGTCCAATCACTTTAATGCTTTGTTGATTGGACAAATCAAGCAATGATGACATTTACTTCCAGCTGTTTTATCAATCCGTTGCTGTGGCAAGGCTCCCTAACGCTGTTTCGGTCACGGGGGGTCATTTGCCCATACTTCAGCATGCTGGTCCAGTACGGATTGTGTGATTAAAAGTAGCGAGGTGCAGAAATTATCACTGGAGTCTGATGCTAGCCAGGGCCAGGAATCCAACTTAGTTTCTTACGTTCATAGCGCAATATTTTAATTCGAAGGCTTTCGTGACCAAAATTATCAATGAAATCCGTTTTTGGGTCAGGTCACGTATGATTTATATTTTTTTACGTGAGAAGCTCGGTCACTCGGCGGGAGCTCGGAGTAGAGCCGCTGCTCCTTCACATCGAGAGGAGTCAGCTGAGGTGGCTTGGGCATCTGATTCGGATGCCCCCTGGACGCCTCCCTAGGGAGGTGTTCCAGGCATGTCCCACCGGGAGGAGGCCCCGGGGAAGACCCAGGACACGCTGGAGAGACTATGTCTCTCAGCTGGCCTGGGAACGCCTCGGGGTCCCCCCGGAAGAGCCGGAGGAAGTGTCTGGGGTGAGGGAAGTTTGGGCATCGCTGCTTAGACTGCTGCCCCCGCGACCCGGCACCGGATAAGCGGAAGAAGATGGATGGATGGATGGACCTGACCCAAAAATGGATTTCATTGATAGCGCAATATGTTCATAGCGGAGGTGTGCCGTGCCAGCACTGCACCCTCGATACTGTGCCATCACTTATGGTTTGTAATGGAAGGCAGCCGACAAAAATGTCACTTTGTCATGGCTGTTGATATTTCAAATCCCGTGCAAATGAAGTTATATGTACGAGCAATGGTAGTTACTTTCTCTTCCGAGATATAGACCACAAATTTGTCATTAAATAAGTTTAAAGTCGTGATTGACGGGCCTTATAAATATTCATTGCGTGTTTTGTCTGCTTACGTTCAAATCTCGTGCTGGCTAATTGACATTGAGCGGACGTGACGCTCAATCAAACTTCTTCCAAATAGCACATAACACGAATGCAAGACTGTGGGGCGACTGTGATACAGGTAGACGAGACGACTACCTGGATCAATCGTTGACCAGTGTGGACATATATGCAAGCATTTGCTCCGTCATATACA
>JAZEWT010000009.1:20496467-20509381 GCA_036362905.1 Mordacia mordax | reverse complement strand
TCACCGTGACCCTATATAGGATTAAGCGGTTTCAGACAATGAGATGAGAATCGTTCTGATATCGATCAACTTAGTGTGGCTTGGAAATGCATTATCACGTTATATACGTAGTAATTACATACATCGTGAACGTTAATACAATCTCGCTATATAATAATAATAATTGCATTTACTAGCGCGCCTTTCACCCGAGGACCACAAAGCGCTGCACAGAGCTGCGGAGCAAAAACACTGGTTTGCTGAGCGACTGTGAGCGACGCGCCCCCTACTCATGACGTCACCACCAATACATTCATTATCTCTCTTGCCACACTCACCACCCATAACACTTATGTCTTAGCGAACATAAAATGAATATTAAAATTCACAAATAAAACTTTTAGTGGTTACAAAATTATGCCTGCCATTACATTCACACAATTAATTTTGACAAAATTTACATTTTACGTATAACTAATCACTATTAGTCTCGAGACTCTAGACTGATCTGAGAGTCTATTAACATTTATACAAATATATATATTTTTTATCGTTCTGATAACTATAAAAATAAGTGCGTTTTTTTTTTAAGTATTCTCAAACTATAAACTAACACAATCCCGTTGCATAACATTTTCTGATGAAGGTAATTTGACAATCTTGGCCCTTTGTCCAATAAGTCTCACGTAATTCGTAACTCCTGACTCATCTCATCTCATTGTCTGAAACCGCTTAGTCCTATACAGGGTCACGGTGAAGCCGGAGCCTATCCCGGCAGACACAGGGCGCAAGGCAAGGATATACCGACGATGGGACGCCAGTCCATCGCCGGGCACTGCGGGGCAATTTAGCCTGCGAGCCAATCAACCTATGCAGCAGCATGCTTTTGGACTGTGGGAGGAAACCGGAGAACCCAGCGAAAACTCACGCGGACACGGGGAGAGCATGCAAACTCCACACAGAAAGGCACCCGAACCGAGAGATTCGAACCCGGGACCTTCTTGCTGTGAGGCGACAGCGCTAACCACTGGGCCACCGCGCCGCCTCTGCTTTAGGTATTCACAGCTCAATGCATGAGCAATGCTCTCCATAGCTGCTTCTCACTCGACACGGCTATTCCGAAGAGGGCAGCTCTTGAGAGCAATATTCATAGTTAACGTGGCTCGTTTAGAAACATTTAAAATGCGGCGAACTTGCGAGTGCGTCAGGTCAGCTGGCAACATGCATTTTTTTTCCTCTGGTCTTCAATTTAATATTGTAATTTGGATCTTGTTAAAGGCCACCATTTGCTCTCGGCGCAATCCATTGAACAAGGGTCACAGGGCAAGATCGAACGTGAGGTCGCTATTCTGACCGCCAGGTCGATGAACGACTTTCGGTCTCAGAATTGGTGGCATTAGTTCGCGCAACAAAACCAAATGAGGCCACGGTGGCGCGTTGAGCAGCGCTGCCGCCTCACAGCAAGAAGGACCCGGGTTCGATTCCCGACCGGTGCGCCTTTCTGTGTGTGGCGTTTGCATAGTCCCTCCGCGTGTCCGCGTTGTTTTTTGCTGGGTACTCCGGTTTCCCCCCACAGTCCAAAGACATGCTGCCAAGGTTAATTGGCCTTACAAAAATTCCCCCCGGTGCCCTGAGATTTATCAACTTGGCTTACCCTTCCCTGCTGGACAAGTGTCAAAAAGAGCTACATAGCTCAATGGTGCCTTGCAGCTTATGTAAATAAAATAGAAATATCAAATTATAAACAATAATCACGCACATATCGACGCGAGGACGCCCCACAGTGACTGAGCGGAGGACAACCTCATACAATATAACACCTCGTAGTGAGCAACGTCTCACTGCTCTTAGTTTCCCAGGAACATCTCCGTCATTCACTCCTTGACGCGCGAATCTCTGTAAATGTCGCTTTCCATCAGTAAGGACATTGCCAAGACACATTTCCACCGCGGGTGAATTTGCTTCGGGCTGCTGCCATAGCCCCCAATGTCAGAGACCCTAGAGACTGGGTCATTTCCATTGGTGTGCGGACCACATTGGAATGCTCCGGTTGTAAAGCCGTCACCTGTGAACATCTCCTGTGGACTACACAGCCAATCTAAATAGCCGTGGCAGAATGAGCCACCTTTGGCACAAACAATGAGCGCTTTTCACCCGAGGGTCACAAAGCGCTGCACAGAGCTGCGAAGAGAACGGCACGCCACCGGCAACGACATGAGAACGGAAAATCAGCAACAATAAATGCCACGTCGAAGGACACTCGAGGCGATGCATGACTGATGCGCGGTTATAATTCAGCAGCGGAATTCCAAAGGGCCGTGTGTGGTTACTGCAAAAAAAATAATTATTCTGAAATGTGCCTTTGTAAAAAAAAATATATATCGTGAATGTACACCTGTTGTTTTTGCCAGTGTGTCGCAACCCACAGGCTGAGAAGAACTTAATTCCCTCAGCTGTGTAATAATCAGATGGTCTCCCCTGCCAGGGTTGGTAATTCTGTTGGTAAAGCAATTTACACGGTACAGCTCTTTAATGCAGGGGGACTTTTAATGACATTTAATAATCACGATAAATACGTTCGTATTTATTCCGCACTCTATCGTATGCCTCACCATTCACATCTCATTTGCATAGGGGCCCACTGGGTTTTTTTTTGAATATTTGGATGGAATTTACGCACGGGGTGGTGTAACACACACACACACACACCCACAAAGACGGACGGGCATTGCTAAAAAAAAAATGTCGAAATGACAATAGTTAATCTCCCGCAGGAAATTGCACCCGAGAGTGAGCAATGACAGGAGCATTACAAAACACTGAGACACACTGCAGTATAATGTTTGGATTATCTTCGTGTCCCGTGCATCTATATGTGCGAAAATTGAACGCAACAACGAAATGTTTTATTGCATAAAAGTAATTTTGCGCTGATCAATCTTGGCTATGGCGGTGCCGCTCACTTTGCATTGGCGGTTCTGCTGCCAATGGCGCGCGTATTATGATTATTATTACTACTACTGCACAATTTGATTTGGAGCCAATAATGGGAAAGTGCTTGCTTATGATTATTATCCCCCCACACCATCTCATACGACTTTCTGCTGAAGTTCAACGTGCACATTCACTTAATTAAGGACTGACGCGTTGTCACTCACGCCCAATGCGTGCGCTATAGAGCGCTCGTTTTGGAGTAAAATGAAAAAGGCGCAGCCCTGCAGTAGCTCGCTTGCGCCGTTGCTGGTGGAACAGGCTCAACTCGAGGAAGCGCTGAGCCTCTGTAGAGAACCCCTCTCTCTGGACCCGCCATTCTCTCCCGGCGCCACCCAGTTGTCCGTCAAGACATTTACCCAAGTGGGCATCGAGGTGCAAAAGGCAGTCTCGAGGCTGTGTTGGCCAATTATTTTCATGCTTAGAAGAGGTGGGCGTACCCACACTTTACCCCACCACTCAGCGGTGCACGAGTGTGTTGCTGCTGGGTAGCAGAGGCAGTGGGTGGGGACGCGCAGGGGGAGATAATTTAAAATCATTTCTCCACCGTTCCAACTGCTCCACCAAGAAATCGAACTGAGCCAGTAACCTCTGGTGTGCTGACAATTGCTCCGCAGTAGCACATTCGTTAACGATTGTACAAATGGTTTAATTTATGTGTTAATTATGTCTTTTTCAAATTAACAGTCCTACTCGCCGCGCGCTCAATTAAACAGTCACATGCGGGCAAGGGACGAAAGTAGATTACGTTTCCTACTGGTACGGCAGTCGTATTGCAACCCCCCTTTCCATTAATTAGGGCTGAATCCGTCTCTCAATTTCGTACCGGGGCGGCACGGTGGCCCAGTGGTTAGCGCTGTCGCCTCACAGCAAGAAGGTCCCGGGTTCGAGTCTCTCGGCTCGGGTGCCTTTCTGTGTGGAGTTTGCATGCTCTCCCCGTGTCCGCGTGGGTTTCCGCCGGGCACTCCGGTTTCCTCCCACAGTCCAAAAGCATGCTGCTGCATAGGTTAATTGGCTCGCAGGCTAAATTGCCCCGCAGTGCCCGGCGATGGACTGGCGTCCCATCGTCGGTATATCCTTGCCTTGCGCCCTGTGTCTGCCGGGATAGGCTCCGGCTCACCGTGACCCTGTATAGGACTAAGCGGTTTAAGACAATGAGATGAGATGAGAATTTCTTACCGATACAGCCGCAGCAGACGGCACAGGGTGGTTACTGTCACCTCTGCATGTGGCTAACTGGACAGCTTTCGAGTTGGCTGGTCACGCACTGAGATGCACTTCGGTCAAACTACGTACAACTGCCGGAGCGAGTTGACAAATGTTCGCTCGCCGAGGACCATGAACGAACCCCCGGTGAGTCCATCATCCTGCATCCTTCACTCTCAACAGCTCACCGACAAGGACCGCTAACAGCCAGGGAGATGGAGCAGCGTTATTATCGGCGCATGCGCAACCTCTCGGAGGATTGCCACGTGGCAGGATCGTGCGAGAAGGCGACGGATTCATCCAGCCGTAGATTGAACGTGGCCAACGATGACAACGACGGACTCTCAACATTGGATCGGGTGGACACTCCGAGGTCACGCTTTCCATGCAGCGCGATGAATTGGGTCGAAAAATCAACGAATCATAGTTACTTGTCAATGAAACCGTCTGTCACGTCTCTTTTCTAAATTCTGCTTGCGGTGCGACAGAAGCGTGCTGGGTGCACACGGGTGCACACGCACGTGGCACGCTGCCACGCATTTCCTGACAGGCCAGAGAGGCGTGGTCGTGAGCATGCATTGTGACATAAGCGTGCCACAACGCGCGCGATGAATGTGGCGTTTAGTTGAACCCTCTCCAATTAGCGTCGGGATGATTTACGTCCATTGCGTTGTTTTTGTTTCGATCACAATTACTGAGCAAGAGACACGAGCGCCGACAAACAAACAGCCCTATTACGAGTCGACTGTAAAAGAGTTGATACATTTCTCGGAAGCCGGCGAGTTTGCGATAACTTTCGAAAAAAGGCACTGGGAAGGGATTTTAAAGCGCACGAGTGCAATGCAAGAGGCAGAGAGAGAGAGAGAGAAGTATCGTGACCTGCAGTGTGGTGTGTTGAAAGAGACTACTCGACTGAGATCTCCACATTAGTTGGAGAAATCAATAAGTGATATCCATGGAAACAGACACCATGGTAAGAGCAAAACAAAGCGAGGATAAGTTGATACACCGTGAGAGGCACTTAAACAACTTCCAACTCATGCCTCATGTCTAGCCAAATCACTAGCAAGGCATGAGATCAGTCAGTCAGGCATAATCAATAATAATATCAGTACCAACTTCATCCTGTACAGAGTCGCGGGGGGCTGGAGCCTATCTCGGCAGACAGAGGGCGCAAGGCGGCGATAGACAGGATGTGACTCCATTACATCGTAGGGCATTTTTTTTTTTTGGGAGGGGGGGGGCAATTTACTCAGCAGGCCAGTTCACTTAGGCAGCAGCATGTCTTGGGCTAGTGGGAGGAAACCGGAGTACCCGGCGAAAACCCACGCGGACACGGGAAGAACATGCAAGATGTCTCAAATATTAAATTAAAGGGGAAATTGAGTATTGTTGAAGAGCGGGCTATACTAATGTCGTGTCTCAGCAACCCCAAAATGCATATGCTCACCCGGCACACCACATCAAGTATACACCTCGCTCATGCCGTGGCTACCGGTATCAGGCGGCACCTATCCCCAGTCCATCAGCGATCTCCGGAGGAGAGCGAAATGAAGTGGTGCTGCCCAACGATTGGCTCGCGGGCATCCGTGAGTAATTCAACGCCAGCCGCTCACCGCGCCGGAACGTAACTTGCTTACCGCGGCTCAGTCGCTCACGGCGCATTTGCGTCTCTGCGGCGGACTCATCCGCTCCACTCGTCCCTCACGCCCGCGAGTAGTAAAGTGCGCTAATCCATTGCAATAACATAATTGTGCCCACGGCAGTAGAGCGAGGCGCTCGCGATTGGGAAGGTAGCAATCGGAACGTCGGTGGCCCATCATCCGTCCTGGGTGGATGAGATGAGAATCATTTTTGTGGCCAAGTCAACATTGGTTGTCGCGTGGATAGACTCGACCCTGTCATGTGAATGTGGAATTCGTACTGCTGCCTCGTGGCTATAAATAAGCGATGAGCAATGTTTCAATGAAGAGGAAATCACTGGGATGTTATTTGGCCGTGAGTAAAGCCAACGATTGGCACAACTGTATTGATGACGGTCTGTATAACTTCCAGCATAATTATCAGTAACTGTCTCTCTAAACACCAAATAAACACTCAGGATAATAAAAATGGGTCGCAGGAGAAACTTTCCAACTTTATCTGTTAGTCCACTGTATGTGTTATAACATCTTATCTCATCTCATTATCTCATCTCATCTCATTGTCTGAAACCGCTTAGTCCTATACAGGGTCACGGTGAAGCCGGAGCCCATCCCGGCAGACACAGGGCGCAAGGCAAGGATATACCGACGATGGGACGCCAGTCCATCGCCGGGCACTGCGGGGCAATTTAGCCTGCGAGCCAATCAACCTATCCAGGAGCATGCTTTTTGGACTGTGGGAGGAAACCGGAGTGCCCGGCGAAGACCCACGCGGACACGGGGAGAGCATGCAAACTCCACACAGAAAGACACCCGAGCCGAGAGATTCGAACCCGGGACCTTCTTGCTGTGAGGCGTCAGTGCTAACCACTGGGCCACCACGCCGCCCTGTGTTATAACATCATGAGCAATAATTGATCAGCTACACTTAATTTTAGTGAGAAGTTATTGGGAAGAGTAAATCACTGACTTGCCCTGGGACGAGAGTTGCTCATCAGAGCTACTCTTTCGGAGTGGACATGTCGAGTGTTCATTCTCTGTCCTCAACACAGCTATCCCAGAACGCTCCACGCGGCTATGCTCACAGAGCAGATCCGAAGTGCCATTCTCACGAGTCGTAAAAACTAACATTAGCACGTAACTTTTTTTTTTAAACAAATGCAATTACATAACGGCCCCGCTAATGATGACACGGAAGAGGCTAGCGAGGATTAATAACCGGCAGCTATAATCATTAAGCATGATGTCCCACCAAGAACCAAATTCGCATTCCCCCTTGGACTTACTTTACACTAATGAGTTCACGCTGGCGCGCCACAAATGTCAGAGTGCGATAGCGACGCGCGAAGAGGGTTGTTGGTTGCGCGTGGCAGCGTGAACGCCACCATGTGCAGGTGAATAGGCGGGCAGGGCTTCAACACGCGCTGGAATGCCTTTCCTCTCTGAGCTCCAATATTCCACGGTGGAAAACTGTCCCCTGTCGCTGCACTCTGCGTCCTGGCCTGGCAGCGGCGGCGGCGGGGGAAGCGTTTGCGCCGCCGGACTTGAAAAATCTAGACGTCGCTGGCCCGATCGCATGACGCGAAGGGACGAAGCGAAAGCTCGTTTGTCTACAATGTTATTCACCCGGGAATATTCATCCGTACACCAGGCGGCAGGGTGGCGCAGTGGGTGTCTCACAGAATGTCCTCCCCTCGAGGTGGTTCGATTACCCGATTCCCGCCCCCGGGCACCTTTACTGTGCGGAGTACACGTCTTCTCCTCCTGTTCTACATGACTTCCCTCCGGGTTCTTTGGTTTCCTCCAACAACTAATAAAACACTAACATTTCAGTTAGCCGATAACATTGTAACAGATAGAAAGCAGTGTATGGCGGTTTGGCGCTGGATGACTGCCTGGCTGGCTCCCCCCTTCTCTGCAGTGTCCTCTCGACGCCTCCGTATCCGTATGTAACCCGTGTTGCATTACACATTGTAGTAATATTATAACGCTAAGGTGAGTCGATCGGCAGGTCGTGTCTGATGGTGGTGTGCGTGCCCGCTTCAAAAGTATGCTATCAACAATAGGTCAAATATCTCTGGAGAGGCCCCTTTAGTAGAGAAGGCTCTCTATATCTCTATTCTCCAGAGCCCCCTCTGGTGAATACCCTTCTGCCAGCAGTTGCCTGAGCAAGCCATTGTAGACCTGCACCATTGCGTTTATACCTTGCAGTGGCTTAATGAGAAATTCAATGAGAATAGCTCGCAAGAGGTGTTTTTTTTTTCTCCAAGAAAGCGATATTGAGAATCCTTCGCTCGACACGGCAATCCCAAAAGGACATGCTCTTGAGAGCAATTCTCGTATCTCGAGCCGTGAAAACCTATATCAATGGAAATGCTGTGTTTAATATTTCAGCGAGAATTGCTGTACTTTTGCGTAAAATCACTCGTGTCCACACCCACTGTTTGTTCCACTTCAATGATGTTGTTGAATGTAGCGTTTAGCCTGCGATCACATCCACATTGAGCAACCATCACAAAGGCCCCATTGTCTTGGCACGCTGATGTGCACTGCACGGTGATGGCTAATGCACGACGATCACGATGATGATGATGAAAACATTTGAAGGATGCTCAAGTGACACTTGCAGAGGTTCCCTCGTCGTGAGCCAAGAGCAGACCGTGACCTTTCCTCTGCGAGTTGACCTCGAGAAGATGACCTGTGGGTGTCAGACGCGTGATGTTTTCACAATTTGTCTGAGAAAAAATTTAAACCCAGAGGAGCTTGAGAAATGTTCACCAGATGAGAGAGAGAAAGAGACAGAGCAGACTAATCATTGCTCTCCATAGCGCCCGGTGATGCCTCCAACGTGGCAGGCGAAACGTCGCGAAGGAGAGAAAAGGAGCATTCGACATGGCTGTCCCGAAAGAATAGCAATGGAGAGCAATTGGCATTACACCTGAAAAACCCACATCAGCACGGCAGGCTCATTGATCGTATTCATTTTCGCGGCGGATTTGCTGCGCTTCACGCAAACTCGTGTACCGCCCGCTTTCTTGCATACACAAGCCCCTGCCTATTACGTGCTGACCCTTATACATTCCCGACGCATAACAAGAATAATAACAAAGGTAATAATACAACATAAGAAAAGGACGTCTATTTTAAAAAAAAATTTTGTTCTTTGCTACGAGCCGCCGAGTGCGCTCGAACGTGTCAAGGGTCTCGAGCGAGTCACCAAACCAGGTTGCCTCATTATGGCGCTTCGTTTCTTTGCCTTGCAGGGAGAGGACAGGCTGAAGGTCACTTCTAAAGAAAGAGCCATCGCCAAATCCTGGCGGCAGGGTGGTTAGGCAGTGGTAACGTCTCACGTTAAGTCCGGTTTCGTTGACCCACCGTCGGCACAATTGCTGTGTGCGTTTATGCGTGTTCTCTCCCCCTGCTCTGCGTGGGCTTCCTCCAGGTTTTCCACTTTTCTGCCCAAATTAAAATACAAACTCATTAATTGATTGGCCGATAACATAACGTGTAGGCAGCAGTGTCTGGCTGGTTGGCGCAGGCTGACTGCATGGTTGACTCTTCCCCCCCCCCTGCGGTTCCGTCGCTGCGCTTCCGAATATGTGTATCGTCCGTGATCAGCCACGGACTGTTGTACCGCGTGTTGTACATTGTAGTATTATTATTATTCGTGATGCGATTGTGGGTGGCGCCTTCCTCGCAAAACCACGGAAAACAAAGACACAAACACAACAAGAACCAGCTCCCAAACATTCTATAACCTGGCCTGTTGATGTGTTTTTTTCTGAGTGCATTTAAATGATGAATGGAATATCGAGGGGCGGCGCGGTGGCCCAGTGGTTAGCGCTGTCGCCTCACAGCAAGAAGGTCCCGGGATCGAATCTCTCGGCTCGGGTGCCTTTCTGTGTGGAGTTTGCATGCTCTCCCCGTGTCCGCGTGGGTTTTCGCCAGGCACTCCGGTTTCCTCCCACAGTCCAGAAAGCATGCTGCTACATAGGTTAATTGGTTCGCAGGCTAAATTGCCCCGCAGTGCCCGGCGATGGACTGGCGTCCCATCGTCGGTATATCCTTGCCTTGCGCCCTGTGTCTGCCGGGATAGGCTCCGGCTTCACCGTGACCCTGTATAGGACTAAGCGGTTTCAGACAATGATATGAATATCGTGCTCACCTCCAGGATTGCGATTTGAGACGAAATGTTGCATCTGCTCTAAGCCCCGAGTCCCATTTTGATACCGCACATCTCGTCAGAACCCTTTTTTTGTTTATTTAAATCTGATGAGCCTTGTGTGACGAGCGTGCTCGCCGCTTGGGTCAGCAAACGGTTCGGTTCAGTGTTCGGTAGGAATGATTTGTTCCAGATATTAAAAAAAAAAATTCGAAAGCTCACCGTGCGAGAAATTCCCGGCTGCTGCCGAGCAGCCGAGTGACTGCTGATCAACAGTGCTCCGCTGCTGTGTATCGAAGCACCGACTGCAGATCAACAGTGCTCCGCTGCTGCGTAGAGGAGCACCGACTCCAGATCAACAGTGCTCCGCTGCTGCGTAAAGGAGCACTGACTCCAGATCAACAGTGCTCCGATGCCACGTAAAGGAGCACTGACTCCAGATCAACAGTACTCCGATGCCTATCCCGGAAACACAGGGCGTAAAGCAGGAATACACCCGACGACGGGACGCCAGTCCATCGCCGGGCACTGCGGGACAATTTTAGTCTGCGAGCCAATCAACCTATCCAGGAGCATGCTTTTGGACTGTGGGAGGAAACCGGAGTACCCGGCGAAAACCCACGCGGACACGGGGAGAGCATGCAAACTCCACACAGAAAGGCACCCGAGCCGAGAGATTCGAACCCGGGACCTTCTTGCTGTGAGGCGTCAGCGCTAACCACTGGGCCACCGCGCCGCCCGTCCGCCCATTTGATTTGTTCTAAATATCAGCCTGCGCCTCAGTTCACCGTGAATCGGACGAGCAACCACCTCACCATCTCATTGTCAGAAACCGCTCAATCCTATACAGGGTCGCGGTGAGCCGGAGCCTATCCCGGCAGACACAGGGGGTAAGGCAGGGATATACCCACGATGGGACGCCGGGCCATTACTGGGCACTGCGGGCAATTTTGTCTGCGAGCCAATTAACCTACGCAGCAGGATGTTTTTGAACTGTGGGGGGAAAGCGGAGTGCCCGGCGAAAACCCACGCGGACACGGGGAGAGAACATGCAAACTCCACACAGAAAGGCACTCGAGCCGAGACTCGAACCCGGGACCTTCTTGCTGTGAGGCGACAGCGCTACCCACTGGGCCACCGTGCCACCCATGAGCAACCATGTACTACTTTACAAGAAACGTACAATTTTCAAGCACTCCTCAGAGCAGCCATTGTAGTATTGTATCAGTATGAGTATAGCACAGGATGGAACAGTGGTGCAGTGAGTAGCACTGCTGCTTCACAGCAAGCAGCTGGGTTCGATTCTCGCCTCTGGCGGTTTCCTGTGTGGAGGTTCCATCTTCTCCCTGTGTCCGCAACGGCTTTTGCCAGGTACTCCGGTTTCTCCCCACAGTCAAAAGACATGCTGCCTAGGTTAAATTGTCCTCACTAATTTGCCCCGATTACCACATGATCAACGGGAGTTCCATTCTAGGATCTGCCCCACCGTGCGCGCTGTGTCTGCTGGTATAGGCTCCAGCTCACCGCGACCCTGTACAGGTTTAAGCGAGTACTGATACCGAATTGAATGAACAATAAGTTTATTATTAATAATCATTATTATTCAGCAGACACCTTTATCTAGGCGACTTACATCATTATAGAGGTAAGGAAAACACGCAGAGTGGCGAGGGGAAGGCAGCTATGCATTCAGCTTGTGCCAACATTTGCCAAACACTGCATTATATTACGATGTTATCGGCCAATTAATGAATGAGGATTTTTTTTTTAAGTGAGAGGAAACCGGAGAACCCGGAGGAAACCCACGCCGAACATGGGAGAGAACACAGAAACTCCACACAGAAAGGTGCCCTAGGTGGGAATCGAACCGTCTCTGGGAGCATTTTCTTTCATTGAGGCACAGACGTTACCAACGCGCCATTGCGCGTAAATCTATGACCAGATTCACCCGCAATGGCCCCTATCATCACATCTTAGGAGCTAAGCAGGGCAAAGCCTGGTTAGGCACTCGGTTGTGTGACAGCAACGCACCCCAGGATGTCAACCGACCGAGTCGGGACATTCCAGGATCAGCACTGCTCGAGTCTCATTTCCATTGACCGTGCAAGCGGTGGCACCGTGCACCGTCACGCCACTGGCCTGTAGATAAATTCGTGGGTCGAGCCAGGAGATTCGACAAAAGCTTTTAATGCTCGTGGCTCAATGTTTCCAGCAATGCAAGCCCTCTCTTCCTTGTCTTCCTCTCGCCTCCACAAATGTTTCGCGAGTCACTCGCTCATCCAGTTTGTGCAGGCCATCATATTCCCCCAGGCCCTTTATTTATTCAAAAATAATATATATGTAAAGGGCGGCACGGTGGCCCAATGGTTGGCGCTGTCGCCTCACAGCCAGAAGGCCCCGGGTTAGAATCTCGGCTCGGGTGCCTTTCTGTGTGGAGTTTGCATGCTCTCACCCCGTGTCCGCCTGGGTTTTCGCCGGGCACTCAGGTTTCCTCCCACAGTCCAAAAAACATGCTGCTGCATGGGTTAATTGGCTTGCAGACTAAATTGCCCTGAGTGCCTGGTGATGGACTAGCGTCCCATCGTGGGTATATCCCTGCCTTGCGCCCTGTGTCTGCCGGGATAGGCTCCTGCTCACCGCGACGCTGTACAGGACCAAGCGGTTTCTGACAATGAGATGTAATGATAAGAGATCGTGGTTTTTTTTTTACGTCTTCTATTTTATGGTTTAAGAGAGAGATTGGAGCATTGCGCTGGGCTGATCTCTTCACTACAATTGACGCCGATAATTTGATAAATGACGTTTACTTAAGCAGTGCCGCCTAACAGGCAATGACAACAACGAGTGTGACTTTGGAGCGTCTGATAATTGAGGCGTTCAACTTTAAGTAAGTGCGATGTGATATCGTGAGTTAATGACAGGTGGGACATATA
>JAZEWT010000009.1:20483522-20494064 GCA_036362905.1 Mordacia mordax | reverse complement strand
AATTATGCAGGTGTTAAGATCTTAACACCTGCATAATCGCCAGATACGGTAAAACCTTTTGTAATCTTACATTTGTATACTGGCTAAAAAGTACCCATAACGAAGAAACAACATCAACTTAGGTTTAAACTTCCTATAATAACCTGTACTAGTCGGCAATTGCCAAATATGCAGACAAAATGTTCCGGACCAACGTGGCATCGAGATATATTCATCTAGTAGTATAATGGGTAAAGGGCTTACTTTCTCATCACCATGATGTATTGCTAATATCATGAAATCAATCATTTGAAATCGGTCACAGTTCCTTAATGTGGTAAGAAAACATGTTTATCCTCTCATAATTGTATTGGCGTAACAGCCAGAGGTTTATGACTGCATGATAATTACCCGGACTTGCGTAATCAATGATGTCATGTCAACAATGCGTGATGTACTCTCTTGCATTGTCTCATTGGAATTGGCATCTCAAACCTATACTTGTCACCTCTCCAAACTGTACGAAATGAATACGTCTTGGAAAACAAATGTAACCACAGTAAAGAAATCTATAATAAATGTGTGCCCTCGTTTTTTTTGTAAGATTTTTATTTTATTTTATTTCAAGCGATATCATTTTAAAATTTGGCTGGGTGCATTGAAAAGCTGATGTAGGCCGGAGAGAATGAATTTTCCAATGTGGTTTCGTAAAAAATCAAAAAAATCTGCATAAAACAATACGCTATGAGCAATTCTGAACACTCGCTGTTAGGTTGACACATGATTGCCCCGTGGCTCTCCGTACCAATGCAATAAGCACGAGATGCACAATGTTTATGCACCGAGGCGGCTCCCACACAGCAGCTATGGTTGACGCATTCCCGATAACGGAATCGCCCATGACAGTGGAGGTGATGGAGGAGATGCGCAGCGTCCAGAGACCAACTTCAATTCCGTCCATTTATCACTTTGAATAAAGGTGCCGTATTAACGCAACATTTGCATCCGCACAGCCTTTGTGTCAATACGTTGGTGAGAGCTGGCTGATTAAGATTGGGAGCCTAGATGCGGACGCGTATAAGCGCAGTACAACAATGTATTTTGCTCCATTGCACCCTGGTTTCCCACGTGTAGCACAGCGCCTCATGGCCAGAGGCGAAAGGAAGCCGGTACAGTCCGGTACGGTGTGCGGGCAATGCAGTACAGGTGGGAATGCGGGTTGCGATTTGATCCTATCGGTAATGAATCGCAAGTTATTTTCAACCCTGCCAACGGTTGACTAACAGACTGGCGTGCATCATGAACACCCATCCCAAGCGCTACCCAGACTCAACCCTGAAGCACTCAGACCAGCGACTCCCTCGCGCTTGGCTACCTGGTTTAATTATGGGTGGATGGATCTGGATTTGAACTCAGTTTCTTAGCAAGGCCAGCTTTAGCGCTTTGACCTCTGAGCCATCTGGCCACCTCCAACAAAGTCAGCTTTAATAGATGTCTCAGAATGGGAGATGTAATTCAGTCCCAGGTCATGGAAGAGGAATTGTGCCTCTGTCACGCTAAGGATTCCTATTTACGACACAATGGGGGCTTCATTCCACTGTTGAACGTGTTTTCCACCAACGTGAACTCTAAGCCTCCATACACTAAAAAAACCCTCACTCTAAATGGTGACATTTGCTAGAGGACAATGTTCAAGCCAGAGAAATACACAGGGGATGACAGAAGGAATTCTGGCCGCAGTATATTACTTCGCCAAGCGATTTCGCAAAGTTGCATGTCTCGACATGAAAATTGAGCCAAGCCAAATGCGTCATCATTATCTTCAGCTGTTCTAAATCCATGGCTAGATGAAGGCCTCCCCATGCCATCACGAGCTTTTCTCAGTCCCAAGACAAACTAAATGATCGCACATTAAAAACATCACACGTTAAAAAGTGTGATGATTTTCCAATCACGCAGTGCAATTGAGGAGGTAGAACTTGCGAGACGCTACTTTTGATAACTACAATACGAAGCCTGCAAACTGAGCTCAACTAATATGACTGGTGGCTAATGCTGCTTGAACTCGTCCGGAGTGCCCAAGCCACCAACCCACACTGACAAACGTGGTGAGGTATGGTCAAACAACACAGCCATGATCAACGCGATGTGGAAAGGCCTTCATACATTAGTTGATTGACAAGGGCCTGTACAGTGATTATGCCTGCTCAATCTTCTGGATGGTCACGGGCGGCCAGAGCCTATATTGGGCAGACACAGAGTGCACGGCAGGGTTATACCCACGAGCAGACGCCAGTCCAACGCTAGGCACCGGAGGGAAATTAGTCACGCCAATCGCCCGAGGCAGGATCATGTCTTCGGACTGTGGGATGAAACCCGAGTGCCTGTCGAAAACGCCCGCGCACACGGAGAGAGCACGCGAACTCCACTCGGGTTGTTATTGCTGTGAGGCGACACCGCTACCCGCTATGTGAACGCACTGCCGTTGTCTGACCGTTATTAACGTTAATAATGCAGTTAATAAAATAGCGACTCATTGCTAAGTTGGCCAAGAGAGAGAGTACTCTGTCGGTATTAACAACCCATGTATATACATTCTTTATCTACTGCATAATGTAGTATTACGGGCGGCGGTGGCCCAGTGGTTAGCGCTGACGCCTCACAGCAAGAAGTCCCGGGTTCGAATCTCTCGGCTCGGGTGCCTTTCTGTGTGGAGTTTGCATGCTCTCCCCGTGTCCACGTAGGTTTTCGCCGGGCACTCCATTTTCCTCCCACAGTCCACAAAACATGCAGCTGCATAGGTTGATTGGCTCGCAGACAAAATCGCCCCGCAGTGCCCGATGATGGACTGGCGTGCCATCGTGGGTATGTCCCTGCCTTGCGCCCTGTGTCTGCCGGGATAGGCTCCGGCTCACCGCGACCCTGTACAGGACTAAGCGGTTTCTGACGATGAGATGAGATAATACGTATTATTACACATGATGTTTGCTTGCCAAAGCTGTTCTTTCGGGCGAGCCGTGTCAAGCGCTGCCCCCCGTTCCTTCTCAACGTTTCGTACTCCCACGGTGGAGGCAACATCAGTAGTGCTGAGGATGCTGCCAGCTTGGGAGGTGAAACGTCACAGAGAGAGGAGGAGGAGGAGGAGCACTTGACACGGCTATCCCGGAAGAGCTGCTTTGAAAAGCGACCATCATTAACGTGAACAGTTCACACAGACAGGTGCATGGACAACTGCCAGTGTTTTTTTTCTGGTTAACTCGGCAATAAAGGTTAAGTTCCATTATAAATTAGCGAGGGGTGTCACCGATTTCCTGGTCAAACCCCTGAAACAGTGACGGAAGTTCAACATGCCTATGCTGGGGAGGCGAGTCTCTCTATGCCGGGATGTTGGCTCTCTTGCGATCCGCACCTGCTCGGGAACATTTGTTCCTTCCTTGTTTGTTTAAGAAATTATTTACTTTTTGCCGACTTTTCGTCCTATAATTTATCGCTGCTGTTTGACTTTCAGTTGAACTGTTCTGATGTTGTTGTTGACGTGGCGTTCTCGCCACAGCTCGGATTTGTAAAAAAAAAGTTGTTGTTGCTGATTTGCCGTCCTCTGCCGTTGTTGTCGACGTGCCGTCATCTCCGCAGCTATGTGCAGCGCTTTGTGACCCTCGGGTGAAAAGCGCTCTGGAAATGCAATTATTATTATTCATGTGAAATCCTCAAAAAGCGATGCTCATTCTATGCATGCCGGAGGGATGAAAGGTTGAGTTGACCTATGACCGGGAGATGTTCTTGACCTCTGACCTGCTGTGATACCAGGCCGATTTCAGGGCATTTGGAGATGAGGTTTAAACATTGGCAAGATTTGTTGTTTGTAATAATTATCACAAAAGAACATGAAGCATCCATAATAATTATAACAATGCATGAAATGCACGTTTAATTAGACAACATTTTTTTTACTTTGAGAAATACATTCAATATGCAAATCATATTTACCTTCTTGCATTTTAAGGAATATATTTTGCCCATACATTATTTATACATAAAGATCACTACGAAGTATGTAACGCATGCAATATTTACATGACTTGAATCCAGTGCTTTGGAGGCAGGGGTCGATAAATCATACATAGATTTGTCAATTTCACAAACCTGCCAGACTGCGAGGTTAGTCACGAGATTCCAGTGCGGCAAGTGTGTTTACTCACCTCTCTGCATGGAGACTTTCAGGGCTGTCCCCCTTGTGCGTGTGGGGTTCATCCAGGAACTCCGGTTGCTTTATGAGTGCACCAAAAAACACACCTTTGGCGCGGAATTATTCATACGCGATAATGCAAGGGGAGACGTTTGTAAAATAAGCACTTGGACTCAGTGAAACTTTGTTTGGGGCAGCGGGGTAATATCTGTACCTGACGGAAAATAAAGTTCTTCCTGAGGCAGGTTCGATTCCAACATAGCATGCATTTGTGTTTGGAGTCTGTGTGCTCTCCCCTTGTTCTGAGTGGGTTTCTTCCGAGTTCTCCAGTTTCCTTCCACGACGACCAAATTTTTTTTTTAATAAATTGGCCGATGACATCACAATATACAGGAGTGCAGTGTCTGGCAAACGTTGGCGCCAGCTGACTGCATAGCTACCGAAAAGCTGCTCTCTCGGGACAGCCGCGTCGATCGCTCCCTCTCTCCTCTCGCCGCGACGTTTCGCCTCCTCACACGTTACACTGCGCCGCGGGTTTGTTCACAAACTCATCGCAGTTCCGGGGTGTGACTAGGACAAGTAGATTAGTGTTAATGTGATTCAGATGTAGACCCCACACAACAAAAGATGACTCGACACATGCATAGTACCCACACATATAAAGGAGCAACAGTCACTGCACACACACACACACACTGCGCCTGAGGATGCCTCTGACGTGCGAGGCGAAACGTCGCGAGGAGAGGAGAGAGGGAGCGATCGACGCGGCTGTCCCGAGAGAGCGGCTTTTCGAAGCAATCATCATGCATCGAGCCGTGGAAATCAACATCGTTGCATGGTTAATTTTCAACTATGAGAACGAAGACATCTCGCAGTCATGTGACAAACATCACGATCACATGCAGAGCGATTGAAGGGTGCTATTCCCCACCGGGTGGACCAGAGGTCACTGAAAGGGATCTCAGAGGTCACTGAAAGGGATCTCAGAGGTCACTGTCTGATATCGACTTGCACAGATCGACGGAATACTACGACACGCCAAGCACAAATCGCAAACAGCATTAGTCCTCCCCCCCCCCGCCAAATACACAGATTTGCGTTTGATGTCGGCAAAGAGATTACATTAACACACCTTGTTCGTAACAACAAGGGCGCTGCATTTTGTAACGCGTATAACAATTACGCGTCCTTTGATGTGCCCGTCGGGATACTCCCCGGGTAATTATGAGCCAGAGTACCGGGCGCTCATCGGGACAGATGGAAGCTTCCAACGGGCGAATAATTACACCCACGCCAGCACAGCTGGATGTCAGAGCCGGCGGCTCTTTTTTTTTTACCTCGTCTAATGGCTCGAGCAGTTCGACGAGAAAAAACAAATGGTACACGAGTTATGACTGACTGCCGTCACGCCGCTCAGGGCGAGTGAGAGTTGATACAGCCTTTCAGGAGTTCAAGCTGGGAGGAAGTTATCAGCATTCGCAATGCACGAGTCTCACACTGCGCGCACTTCAGAACGTATATCTGTAAAGTGGAGAGAGCGATGTTGCAACCGCTGCTTCTCGTTGAGTTGCTTTCAATTTAATTGCAAAGCCATCGTGTTTTTAATGATGCAACGCAATAGGTAGGGTTTACTCTGTCGCTTGATGAATTTGGTGGAATGCTGCTGGACTGGCCTGGACTAGGGCTGCCTTATAAGAATGGAACAGGTTTTACCATATCTGGCGATTATGCAGGTGTTAAGATCTTAACACCAAAATAGACACATTTCACAATGTGTCCAGTTTGCACAAGCCACACATACTAGTGGCAAAATATGCAAAGAGGTAGCTTTGATAACCTATGCATTGTCCTTCAAACTAACCGACCTTCACCAGGCAATGGTTTCCTTTTGAGCCTATTTGCCAGTGTCAGCCGTTGCCAAAAGGCAGTCAGCTCAGGACAATGCAGTATCAATGCTTATAGCTTAGGTGGAGCTGTTAAGATCTTAACACCTGCATAATCGCCAGATATGGTGAAAACCTATTCCACTCTTATATATGTATACTGGCAAAAAGTACCCATAGCGTAGGGCTAGTTTGTTGACAAACGGTACTATTGCTGGTGCACATGCTACGCATATCCATGATAATGACTGAACGTACAATACGGCAACCGGTTTTGTAAAATTACCACCACCCAGCGTTTCCAACCATGTGGCCACACTTCCAGGTCTGAGAATTGCTCTCCATAGCCGCTCATTGGTGAAAACCGTGTGGCGGGTAATCACTCTCTCCTTCGCGACATTGTCTCCCACGATGGAGGCATCCCGAAGCACGGAGGCATCATCAGCAAGCGTGATCATCAGAAAGCCTGATGACGCTTCCAAGCGTGGGAGGCGAAACGTCGCGAAGGCGAGAGCACGCACGCTCGACGTGGCTGTTCCAGAAGAACAGCCACGTACAGCAATTGTCGTCGCACAGCAGTGCATTGCCAGGTCCCGCGTCTCGTTTGGTGCGAAGAGGGCCTCACCCGCCTGCCAGTCGTTGCTGCAGGCCGACTGGAGCCACCCGCAGGGCCAGCCGAGGCCCACGCGGATGCGTGCGGCAATGGGAAACGATCTCAAACGCAACGGCTGTGGCTTCAGTGTCGCCCAGCGTGCAAGACGATGATAACGGGCACAGCCACGGTCAATTGAGCATGCTCCGAGATGATGGTGATTATCGTCGAGTCCTACAAAACCTCAGCATCCTGAGGACACGCTGAGGTCAGATGGATGTGGGGATTCAATATGATTTTTGGGAGCAGCGTTCTGGACTCCTCTGGCTGAAGTCAATCGCTTTCACTTGAGCATCACTCTGAACCCTGTGAACCATTGCAAGTGTGCTCTCTCACCAATTACCCCAGAGTGCAGTTGATGTGCCGAGTTGCTAATGTGTTTGAAAGCTGTATACCGTCAGGCGAGATTGAAATTCATTATAAAAATGAATTCGAAAGAGATGAATGAAGAGTTGAAAGTCATTTGGCAACTTCAAGCTTAGCTTGAAGATAGCAACTCCAGAATCTGCCCATTTTTTTTTCCACACTGCGTTTAGGGCCCTCATCCGCAGCCGATAGCGATAAGAAGCCTTAGCCGTAGAGCAGCTCCAACAAACGGACAAAGCGCACTCCTTTGGCCAACACGGAAATCACAAGCGGTGCCACTATTTTGAGCCGAATTCGCGAGTACAAGTTAACCTTTAGCGGGGAAAAATGAGCCTCACACAACGAGGCAAGACGACTGTGAAGTTAATACTGGGGACTGCATGCTGCTCATTTGCCATGCGCCCTGGGATATTTGCCCTGAGCCGAAGCCGCAGTGACATCGCATTTGCAGTGAGACTTCAGACGAGCGGAGGGAGGCCGTGGGGCGCGGGCGGGCGGGGAGGGGGGGGTGAAGATGGAGAGAGAAAGAAAGGAAGAGAAAAGGGTCGCCACTTCTGCCTGCCAGGGAGGAAACACAAGTCCATCAGATGATTTTTTTTTTTGCAGTTATCTTCCTTTGCGAATGAATTTCAAGGAGCCTCGGAATAGCGGAGGGCTTGTGCACAGACTCAGTGTTGCTGCTCTCAAGAGGGCCGGGTTGAAGTTGGCATAGCAGTGGACAACAATGCATCAGAGCCTCTGAAAAGGTCTGCTTCCCGACCGCCCGACACTAGGGCTGCGCCTGTCGCGATAACGCATTGCCATGCTGGGCTACAAAATAAATAAGCGTAAAACACCAGCGACAAGATTCCACATACAGTTAAACGTTAAACATTCATGAAGTTAGATTTAGAATTTTTACTTTATCGGAGCTGCCTCTAAAGAGGACTAGGAACTGTGAGAACATCACAACCGCTTGTACAGCATTTAATTATATTTGCCCTTAAAGCTCATTTCTCTGTCAGCCAGATTTTAAGATGGAAGAAAGTGTTCCATCAGCAACACAAATCTCGTGTTGCTGACTGAAAGGATGCCCATCGGCATTCAGTCGCAGAAAAATATGCTTAAAAAGGGGAACAGTGAAATTGGATGCAACATTGCCAGTCAAATGTTGTGTCAAGCAAACGTTGTTCAAGCCTTCCGTATTTGCATTGTGAGCCTTCGTGAATATGCAAAACGAAAGCATCATTTTTATTCATGGTCGGTGACGGTCAGGCAGTCGTGAAGTGTGCTCACATTATAATGCATTTCAAAATCATGCCGTAGCCCCTGCTGTGCTATAGGCAAGGCAGATGCTGCAGGTAATTTGTCACCTATTGAAAAATGCCTGTAAACAAACTTCAAATAACGCGGTGGCTGCCGTGGAATTTGCACTGCAATAATAATGCGGCTTTAATATTGTAACTGAGCAGTGTAAAATGCCGGTACTGATAACGCTGAGCGGAGTGAAGGAAACAGGGGAGGGAATGAGGTTCCTGCTGCAGGGGTTTACACCTCACAATGGTGACTGCTGGACACGGCTAACACTGAATCTCAGTTATATTTCTCAACATGATTAACGCAGTGAACCTGAGTTAGATTTCTGACTGTTGCCAACAGTGAACTTGAGTTAGATTTCTCGACACGACTAACACAGAGAACCTCTGTTAGATTTACAGGAACGGCTAACACAGTGCCCGGCGATGGACCGGCGTCCCGTCGTCGGGTGTATTCCTGCCTTACGCCCTGTTTTTCCGGGATAGGCTCCGGCTCACCGTGACCCTCCCTCATCTCATCTCATTATCTGAAACCGCTTAATCCTATATAGGGTCACGGTGAGCCGGAGCCTATCCCGGAAACACAGGGCGTAAGGCAGGAATACACCCGACGACGGGACGCCAGTCCACCGCCGGGCATTGCGGGACAATTTTTAGTCTGCGAGCCAATCAACCTATCCAGGAGCATGCTTTTGGACTGTGGGAGGAAACCGGAGTACCCGGCAAAAACCCACGCGGACACGGGGAGAGCATGCAAACTCCACACAGAAAGGCACCCGAGCCGAGAGATTCGAACCCGTGACCTTCTTGCTGTGAGGCGTCAGCGCTAACCACTGATAATGAGATGAGATGAGAACACAGTGAACCCAAGTTATATGTCTCAAAATGGTTAGCATCAGTGGAATAAGTGGCATCTGCACCGTTATCGGTTCCCTATGACCAACGTGGTGATATGTGGTGAAACAACTATCATTACTTAACGTCATGGAGAGAGGGGCCTTAATCCAGCAGTGGATTGATCGTGGCAGATCTAGATTTATACACTGCGCTACACAGCCGGAGGATTATTCATACGTGGCTGTTTAATGTCATGCATGGACATGAAGTGCGTGTCGAGAGGGCTCGGCAAGGGTCTTGGAATGATGTATCCTGCTCGCAGTGGCATTGTGCCTGGCAACCCATGATGCCACCTCATGAATTACTGAAGAAATTCCCATAGCAACCCCGTTTACAAGAATAACAGACGTGTTTCTTTTGATATTATGGATGAAACATTTATTTTCAGATAAAAGGGTAGCGGGAATAGTGTCCATCATTTGCGGGCCTTTCCTGTATATATTCCACAATGTCTGTTAAGCCAATTGAAACTATAAAACCATGCAAATGAACATTTAAATATTATAATTTTTCCTCATGTAGGATGGCACTGAAATTGTTGGGTATTCAAGTTATCATCCACCTCAAACAATGTGGTCTGTTTGTGAGAATTTCTACCACAGTTTAAAATAAATACAATAATAATAACAATGCCCCTCAATACCTCGAAACGCTACAGGGCATTTCAAGACTCAAAGTTAACTGCTAAGCCTCCTGGCTTCAAACTCCATGCATTCGATCTCACAGCAAGGAGGTCCCCGTCTATGGTTCCTTTGTGATGACTCTGCATGTTCTCTCCCGGTATCCGCGTGGGTTTTGCCAGATACTCCGGTTTACTCCCACAGTCCAGAGATATACTACCTCGGTTAATTGTCTGGACTAGATATTCCCCGGTGCCCTGGGACGTTCTAACTTGGTCACCCCCTCTCCACTGGACAACTGTTTAAAAAAGATCGATATATTTCAACGGTTTATTCCAGCTTAACTGACTGACAACCATCACCACTGAGTAAGTCGTACGGATAAGGATGATAGGGGGACATTGCCTTATAGTCAGAGGTGGGAATGGGCAGGCGCACACTGGAACGCTGTTCTTCGGGTAAAAATCCCAACAGGGAACCTATGAGCCCTTTTTGGTAGACGATTAATTTATATTTCACAGAAATGCCAAAGATATTCAGGAAATTCGTTTTCCTCAACTGAAGAACGCCATGACCCATCCTCTGAAAGGGATCGAGGACCAAGGTGCATTGGCAGAGTGATTTTTTTTTCAATTCCACCCCTGCTTATAATAGGGGGGGGGGG
>JAZEWT010000009.1:20431460-20442675 GCA_036362905.1 Mordacia mordax | reverse complement strand
TGAAGCTAAGTCACTACCTTCAATGAGCAACATTAGATCCCAACTAGAATTAGAATATCTGCCCAGCTGTGATTGCAAATTGTGATTCGTGTCTGAATTGCTGCTGATGTTGCATTATTCCCTCTCAATGTGCAATATGCTACCTATATAATTTTTTCCATTGCTATGTTCAACTGTGTTTTTATTTATTTGGTTAATTACGTGCAATGTTGCGTGTAAATGTTTTTTTTAATTTAATTTGGTTACATTTTTATTATGTATTTCTTTTTTTTTTGCAACTCACGTGTTTGTTGTGTCGCAGGAATTCCACAAATAGCTTGCAAGCTCACTGGGTATTTTTCTGCTGTAATAATAAACATCTATCTATCTACCTGTACCACATTTTTCCACCACTTTTTTTTCACCAGCACTCTGAGCCAGTAACAAAATGAGGAACATTTGTTGCAGCCGTGTCACATTTTTTATGACGTGTCTTGTTAATCACATTTTCTGCTGATTGTCCTTCATGGGAATATCGCCGGCTCACTGAAGTTTTCAGAAGAGCAATCAATGGGTGGGAAGTAACGCTGAAATAAAATAGTAAATCCCTAGTGTGGTGCATGCTGTCCCTGCAGCGGAGAGTGAAGACGGCGGAGAACATCATTGGGACCCTTCTCTCCCCTCCATCCGGGACATCTACTTCGAGCGCTACACACACAAGGCCTCCAGCATTGTAAAGGACCCCCTCCCACTCCTCCTATGAACTCTTTACCCGCCTGCCGTCTGGCAAAAGGTACCGCAGCATCCCGGCCAGATCTACCAGGCTCTGCAGCAGTTTTTTTTCCCCCCAAGCCATCAGGCTTTTCAGTACCACGCTACCCCGCTCCTCTTCATCATAACAAACAGGACACAGATGCTCCACCCCCAACAACACGCGCATTACCTGCACTGGTCGCTTAATTCTACTGAAACATGTATTATTGTGGCGGCGCGGTGGCCCAGTGGTTAGCGCTGACGCCTCACAGCAAGAAGGTCCTGGGTTCGAATATCTCGGCTCGGGTGCCTTTCTGTGTGGAGTTTGCATGCTCTCCCCGTGTCCGCGTGGGTTTTCGCCGGGCACTCCGGTTTCCTCCCACAGTCCAAAAGCATGCTCCTGGATAGGTTGATTGGCTCGCAGACTAAAATTGTCCCGCAATGCCCGGCGATGGACTGGCGTCCCGTCGTCGGGTGTATCCCTGCCTTGCGCCCTGTGTTTCCGGGATAGGCTCCGGCTCACCGTGACCCTATATAGGATTAAGCGGTTTCAGATAATGAGATGAGATGTTTTATTGTTGTTGACGTTCCGTTCAAATGTTGCTGACGAGATGCCGTTCTCTCCCCAGCTCTGTGCATCGCTTTGTGATCCTCGGGTGAAAAATGCCCAAGGTGTACAATTATTATAATACGTAGTCTATAGCGTCCGCGCGTTTTGCCCTGCCCTGTTGAATCCGTATTCAGCCTCGTTTTGTTTTTGCACCGAAGACCAACAAAAAAGTAATTTCTTCCCTTCTATATGCTCTAATTGTATACGGATGGGATGACAATAAAGTTTATCTATCTGTCTATATTGGCGCTGTGCAAATTCGATTTGCACTTATGCAGGATTCGAACCCAGTACCCTCAGCGCGTACATACATGCCGACATACAAACAAATACGAGCTCAATTAAGCGCACATGGCTTGTGTACATTATTATCTGAATACACATTGTTCTCTCCCACCCCATTCTCCGCTCCTCCTGCGGTGACTTGAGACGTAATTTTCAACAGCTCGGTTTCTAATTCATGCCATCGACGCTGTTTTACAGACAGACGCTTGTATCTTCAAACCCCAAGTGCCCGGTCTCGGTGCATGAGACTTAGAGTAATTGCACGGTTCCCAGCTCTTATCCAACCAACGCGCGTCACATCTAAACTTTCCAGTCATTCATCTTTGCCGCGCGCACTCCCGGTTTTAATACCGAGCAACCCCCAATTTTGCGACTTACTTGTGTTCAAGCATTATTTTGATCGTTACGCGCCACGAGGCCAACGAACATTAAATGATTAAATTCCAACACCTGAATGGACACGCTGTCAATTAATTCAGCTCGTCGCTGCGATTAAGCATTTGCATATAAAAACGTATTACCAAATCCCATCCAATTTCACACGTGACTAGTCATGAAAGCACGGTGATTGGTTACATTGAATAGGCACACCTGAGTGACAGTCTTTGGAACGTTTCGCTTTCATCATCGTGGTCATGGTCAATCCACTGCTTGAATGAAGGAAGGCCTCCACAAGATACTAGCTTACTGCTGTGTTACGCTGTGTTTGCTATTTGGGAGCTAGGGTGCCTTAGTGGTAACATTTGCACCACGTACAAAGTTCCACGCGAGGCGGTTATAGTCGTGCGGAGTTTGCGTGGGGCGGCACGGTGGCCCAGTGGGTAGCGCTGTCGCCTTACAGCAAGAAAGCCCCGGGTTCGAATCTCGGCTCGGGTGCCCTTTCTGTGTGGAGTTTGCATGTTCTCTCCCCGTGTCCGCGTGGGTTTTCACCGGGCACTCCGGTTTCCTCCCACAGTCCAAAAAACATGCTGTTGCGTAGGTTAATTGGCTTGCAGACTAAATTGCCCGCAGTGCCCGGTGATGGACTGGCGTCCCATCGTGGGTATATCCCTGCCTTGCGCCCTGTGTCTGCCGGGATAGGCTCCGGCTCACCACTACCCTGTACAGGACTAAGTGGTTTTTGACAATGAGATGAGATGACTTTGTGTGTTCTCCTCCTGTTCTGCGTGCGTTTCCTCTGCTTTGTTTGCGTTTCTCCGACAACAACAAAAGCACGCATTAATGAATTGGCCGATAACATCTTCATCATCAAGATGTACCGTCTGGCTAATTCTGGGCGCTGGCTAACTGCGTGGCTGTCTTCCTCCACCCCTCTGCGGTTTCCTCGTGCCTCTAAACCGTTCTCTTTTCGAACACCGTCGAGAACGAGGTGCGTTATAAATTGTGTTCGTACCACTGGCAATCACTTATAAAACATCACTGCGCTGCGACGCGGCATTTGATTCTGCGTAAATTGATCATCCGAGCGTAACGATGGAGGTTGTCACGGCTCCATTTGTGATGAGAATCGCTCTTCACAGGTTGTTTGTTCGCGATACCCGTGTCTTGTCATCTAATCTCCCACAAGCGTTTAGATATTATCACAGCATTTCCCAAAGTAGAACAGCCACACCGAGATTATTGCTTTGTTTTGGTTACATAAGTTTACGTGCGATAGCATGGCTCATAAAGGAGTGATGTTGTGTGATCACCGCGCATTTTATATCTCATGGCCAATAAAAAGATACAGGTGCAACCTTGGAATTACTTGCTCAGAGCATTGGTCGCAAAACGACTTCGACTAAATGGAGCTCGAAAAGACCAGACCAGAATATATTTGGCCTACTCTTCCAGGCTGGCCAGGAGTGTTGGAAGAGGCGAGCGTACCCACACTTTACCCCACCACGCAGGCTTGCGGTGTAGCCGGATCAATTGCTGAGTTGATCGGAGCGGAGCAGTGCCAGTGCGGTGTCACCAGACACCTTCACCGTCGTTTCTTGTCGCCGCGCTGGGAGATCGAATGGAGCAGCCACTCCCTACGCGTTGGTCCTCACACGCTGGCTGCGTCACGGTGTCGTCATGAGCGTCCGTTAAAACGAGAGCGTGTTTGCTTGTAAACGGTACGATGTTTTCCTGCCTTAGTTCTGTAACATAACACCTTGTAATAATACATTATCCCCTCTGGGTTCTTGCACAGGTGGGCACACAGTGGTGACATCACAAACTCCCTGTATCTAAAGAGCCATAATAATAATAATTACATTCAAAGAGCGCTTTTCACCCAAGGGTCACAAAGCGCTGCACAGAGCTGCGGAGAGAACGACGTCAACAACAACGACATAATCAGGAGGACATCTCCAGAACCTTTCTTTCCAAATTGGTTCTAGATAATTGATGACTCTGATTGCAATTATCAGTGAAATGTTACATTTCCTTGTAAATGTTGTGGGTTTTCGCTCAAACGCACTGGTGTGCTGACATTGTAAAGAATCGGTAGATCCTATATAAGATTACAACAGGTTTTACCGTATCTGGTGATTATGCAGGTGTTAAGATCCCAAACACCAAAATAGACACATTTTACAATGCATCCATGTTGCAAAAGCCACACATACTGGTGGCAAAGTATGCAAACAGGTAGCTTTGATAACCTATGCATTGTCCGTCAACTGACCGACCTTCACCAGGCAGTGGCTTCCTTTTGAGCCTATTTGCCAGCGTCAGTCGTTGCCAAAGGACACAGTCAGCTCAGGACAATGCGGTTTCAATGCTTTATAGCGTAGGTGGAGCTGTTAATGCTATGGGTACTTTTTGCCAGCATACATTTTAAAGATTACAACATGTTTTATCGTATCTGGCGATTATGCAGGTGTTAAGATCTTAACACCTGCATAACTGCCAGGCAATACGGTAAAACCTGTTGTAATCACTAGAGCCTGTTCACGTGACGAACCTAACTGATTGGCTGTGTCAGGTGGAGGCGTGTTCAAGACACTTATTTTTTTTACGTGCCTTCACCCAAAAAGGGCTTTATTTTGGGTAGAATTGGTGACCAAAGCCCTCGTGTTAAAGTTCTGTATCGTGTTCTGCTTTCTCTCAAAGATTATGTCATCCACTGGCAACACACGCTTGAAAAAGTGCGGCTATATTTTTCTTTAATGACATAAAAAAAAGTATTTTCACTTTGTGCCGTCACGTTCTGAAAGCGACCATAGTATATAATAAAAATGTTTTAATTCCACTAGTTGGACGCAACTGCTGTACATCGTGGCAAGACATCCGGTAATGTGGCCCAATGGGAGGGTGAGCAGCTCGCAATCGGAAGTTTGCGTGGTCGTGCGTCACCACCACCTCTGGGGCCAGTGAAAGGCCCACAGCTTTATGGCGATGTTCAGGGTGCTTGTAATCATGTAGGTTCATCATGGCTCGATGTGTAAAAAAAATGCTCTCCGCAGCTGATCTGTGTCGAGTGTTCTGTCTCTATCCTCCGCGACGCTTCGCCTCCTACATTTGGAGGCGTTATCAGCCCGATTCTCACCCAGTGGCTGTTCATGTGGATGGACCTGCTCCCGTCATGGGAACGTGAAATTTACACGCCTGGCTCCGGCCTGTAATCATGAAAAAACGTGCACCATCTCAACACTCTTGCACAAGCAAACTATCGCCACGGTTTGATGTTTTACAGATGGAACACACATTAATGACCCAGCTATATCGATTAATATCATCATTATTAGGACTTCCTAAATATGTATGGGGCACGGGGGTCTGGGTCTAGGGTGCAGAGCAGGGCCATACACGGTATGGGATGCCAATCCATCCCCGTTTACCTGAGGCGATTAAAAATCAGCAGGCCAGTTAACAGTAGGCAGCAGTAGCATCTCCTTGGACTGTGGGAGGAAAACTGAGCACCCGGCAAAAATCCCACGTGGATACGGGTATCTAACCCGAGCTGGGTATCTAACCCAAGTACTTCTCACTGTGAGACGGCAGCTATAACTGCACCACCGTGCAGTCCCCTTGAGAAACGTGTCGGGTAATATGATGTCAGTTTCTTTACGAGAGGCACGCTTATGGGTTTCATTGTTATTTGGTGTAAAATGTTCTCGAAGCTCTCAAAAACAATTGATGCAATTTGTAAACGCTCATTGTTTCAAGCCAAGCAAAACGAAACAGCGGGGCTGAGACCTTCCGCGAGAGCGTTAGAACACAGTCACATTGTTGCGTACCTTTTCTTTTTTCACACTTTCTCATAAATAACCAATTTGCTTTCTTAAACAGCCCTTTGCTTGTAATACGCGTTCGGATAGCTCTTTGTTGTTGTTGTTTAAAAACTCCCCGGCAAATTGCTCGCATACACGGGAAAAAGAAGCTCGAGCATCTTGTGTTTTTAAACACCACCCTTGGACTTTGGAACACAATCGCTTGTGTACGTTCGCCCCCAGGAACGAGAGCGGAAAAAAAACTCTACGAAAGCTGTTAATGCGTATGGTGACAAGCTGCTGTAATCATTGGCATTACCGGAATTGAAGGAAGCTGTGACATGAAATGGAAATGTAATGGCATTGCCGCTTCAAATGTTGTACAGAATACAATTTTGTGCATGATTGCCTTGTGCCGCCTTGGGCAGCAATTTGCACATGCGCTACGCATTGCTGGGAGAGAGAGAGAGAGAAGAAAAACAGAAATTCTTCAGAAACTCCACACCGCGGCACGGAGTCGGGCGGTAGTGCGGGACGGGAGGAGGTTCCTGACGGGAGGGCATCGTGTGGCCGGCATGGCTTTGTCCCGTATCGTTCGAAAAGATCTCCGTAGTCGAGCGGCGTGGGTTGTGTTGACTTCACGCAAGGCGTTTGGTTGTGACGCTGCCCATTGTAATCAGCTCGGAGCTTTGGGGGGTAGGGCGGCGCGGTGGCGCAGTGGTTAGCGCTGACGCCTCACAGCAAGAAGGTCCCGGGTTCGAGTCTCTCGGCTCCGGTGCCTTTCTGTGTGGAGTTTGCATGCTCTCCCCGTGTCCGCGTGGGTTTTCGCCGGGTACTCCGGTTTCCTCCCACAGTCCAAAAGCATGCTCCTGGATAGGTTGGTTGGCTCGCAGACTAAAATTGTCCCGCAATGCCCGGCGATGGACCGGCGTCCCGTCGTCGGGTGTATTCCTGCCTTGCGCCCTGTGTTTCCGGGATAGGCTCCGACTCACCGTGACCCTATATAGGATTAAGCGGTTTCAGATAATGAGATGAGCTTTGGGGGGTTTCCGGGCAAAATTTTTTTTTATTCTACAGGCCTCCTCCCCCCTCCCTCCCTCCCACGTTCAATTTGTAAAATCCAAGTGACAAAATCTTTCTATGTCTATGAATTAGGCGACACGTAGGGAACGGTAGCAATATTGTGAAATGAGAGGACAGAGATAAGAGAGAGAGATATGAGAGATGTGTTGGTTTGCTATGCGCACCGAGATTTGAATTTTATCTGAATTGATGTCAATGTTTGCTTTTATTAATCTGGGGCTCGCAGAGCTGTTTAGAGCCCTAAGCTTTTGGTTTCCTTTGCGTTCGTCCAGCTCCGCCGCTGCACAGAACATATCTCTTTAAACTTGATGTACCCTTTAAAATGTTTGCAAGGCGTTATGCCAACACGAAGCTGTAATACGTGTCTAAATGGCAGTCAATCCCGAGAGGTCATCCAACTATGAGACGGAGTGAGCACATCAACTCGGAAGCACGAGCGAAGCGGATTGTTGCATCGCAGAACCGCGAGAGGTTTTATATTAAATATTAGTAAATCATCTCGATAATCCATTAACGTCTCATTATCAAGGATGTCCGGAGTGCAGCGATGGCTATCGGAGGAGGTTTTGTCCAGCAACAGAGGGTGGTCCAGTTGTCTTGTGTCCCAGGTTTCATGGTAGTGATTTCCATCCGGCTTGTGATGTCTCATCGGCCCACACGCTCCGAGCGTCCTTCAAGAGTCTGTAAACTCGTACCACTAATCGAAAACAAGCAATGGTCATTTGAACTGGAAGTTAATGAGGAAAGCAACAAATATGTATATGGTTGGGAGTCAATTAAATGGGGTTCACAACACATCTGGATCGTCCTGTACAATTGACATGGCTGACTATGTGAGCAAACCCCACAGCTGAAGAAAATAAATGCGTGCAATAAGCGTGGACATATATTATATCCGTTCGCACTCCCACCGCTATGGCTGACAGAGGAATGAGCTTTGCACCGTCACATAGGTGCGTAGTCACTAAAGGGCACAGGAGCGAAGTGAAAGGGGCCGTGTCTTCTAAACACTGAGATAATTTCGCAGCTTGGAGCCCCAGCGTGAGCGATCGTTAGGCAGCCAGCATTAAGTGGCTGTGCGAAGGTGAGGCTTGCAGGCCCTGTGACCCTGAGATGCGGCCCAACGGCAGTCGAGAGTATCTCGGTCTTTGGAGTTCAGGATGGTTGTGACGCAACCGACGATGACAGCCGGTAAACAATGGCTCAAAATCGGCGCACGGCCTTGCATTCGCCAATTCACGGGAATCCATTAATTGTGAGCGGTGGAAGGTGAGAGATCTAAGTCAATAAAGACAAATGTGTGCATTGGAGACCAATTGAATTTTGGTGATTTTTCATTAAAGCACTTATTTCATTTCTACGATGCAGTCGTGCTTTTTTTCTTCTTCTCTAATTGGTGATGTAGTCGCGTCGAAACAGTCTCGTTATCGAGCGTCCAAATATTTAAATGATCAGTGTCAAGGGCCACCTTCAACCACGTGACACGGGGCGGATGGGGGGGGGGGCTGTGTCGGTTGGTCATGCTCTCCTCGCACCATTGTGGAGGAGGCATGGGGAGAGCAGCCAGGCAGTGGGGCTCTGACAATGCAGCAGATAATTGGACAATTAAATAGGGGCTTGGGGAAAATATATGATGACAATCATTACAAAGGTGGTAGGGATAACAATATTATTATTTAAACATTTCAGAGTTGATATTTTCAAGGACAATGACAGATACATCATTATAAATGACAGCTGTTCAGGGTTTTTCTTTATAATAATAATTTACCATCCCTCTGCGCTAACGAAGGTGCTGTCACCCGTTGCCATGTGACGCCACTTTTCAGCAAACAATCCCTTATATGTACACGGTTAGGTAAGGTAAAGAATAACAGTGGGGAAAAAAAACGTGGCTATACAATAGTTAAAATTCGTCAATTAAAGCATTGCTAGTCTACTGAACGCGCGATGCATGGACAGTGTGTGGATTCTCGGAAGCCACAAATTTCCGTGAGGATGCCTCTTCCACACTTGATCCCATCCCTCTCTGCAGAGCGAGGTGAGACCGCGAGTGTCTGCCAGTGCAGCCGGCGAAGAGAGACTGTGCCGGGAGATACGAAGGACGCGACACGTGCTTCTGAGGCTCCCAGCTCACACGACCCGCGTATCGCGACGCGCTCCTATGTCACTGTCAAAATGGGGAAAGTAACAACTCTGTTATCTTTCGCTGCCATCGCTGCTGACGACTTGAGCTCAAGGTCTTTCCCAGCCACAGGTGCCGCAGACGGTTGATCGAGTTGAAGAAAGTGCTGGTTCTTCTCAAAGAGGTTTATGTCTTCCACACACGCCCACTGCCGTGTGTGTGCACTCGGGGCATTTATCCCATCCCTTATCCTCAATATCTGACACCGCTTAATCCTATATAGGGTCACGGTGAGCCGGAGCCTATCCCAGAAACACAGGGCGTAAGGCAGGAATACACCCGACGACGGGACGCCAGTCCATCGCGGGACAATTTTAGTCTGCGAGCCAATCAACCTATCCAGGAGCATGCTGT
This sequence comes from Mordacia mordax, assembly GCA_036362905.1. Classification (NCBI taxonomy): domain Eukaryota; kingdom Metazoa; phylum Chordata; class Hyperoartia; order Petromyzontiformes; family Petromyzontidae; genus Mordacia; species Mordacia mordax. The sequence goes on along the minus strand of JAZEWT010000009.1, from coordinate 20,433,245 downwards.
TGGACTGTGGGAGGAAACCGGAGTACCCGGCGAAAACCCACGCGGACACGGGGAGAGCATGCAAACTCCACACAGAAAGGCACCCGAGCCGAGAAATTCGAACCCGGAACCTTCTTGCTGTGAGGCGTCAGCGCTAACCACTGGGCCACAGCGCCGCCCGGGGCATTTATGAACACAGTAAATAAGCTGAGTGGGCGGTATTGCCTTTGCAACTTGTCACAGAACTTCGCGGTTCGAGTTACGGCCACCCTGGTTAATACTGCGGGTGCACTAACCATGAATATATTTGCCGTCTGCTTTACAGTCAGGACCAAACATCGGCTGGAAAACAATAGGCCATATGCGCTGCTGTTGTGGGCCAAATTCAGCAATTAAAAATATATTCGCAATTTACTTAATTTGGAAGCAGAACAATCGTGATCCCCATCTGTGAAAAGACGAGCAGAAACTCTCCTGTAAAGAGAGACTTGAGACTAAAGTATTTCATGACAAAATAGATGTAATAATTAAAGACGTGAAGGAGAGGGCAGGTATACTCGACACGGATATCCGAAAAGAATAGCTGTAGAGAACAATTCTCTCTATAGCCGTAAAAACCTTAATCAGTATATCATAAAAGGCACTCCTCATTAGCTGAGTGAGAGCCGTGTGCCAGCTTGCTTACACTGACGTGCGGTTGAAAAGGTCTGTAGCCTATTCAATCATACTCAATTTTGTGGCATGTTTAAACACTATGATAATTACTATTGACCCAGGCAAACTGAGTATTTGCCTTTTAATAACTTCATTACAATATGGGGCGATGACAGCATCACCTGCACTTTACCGCCTTTCGAATGTTAGACATTTTAAAAGAGAAGTGTGTGTTTTACTGACCCATAAAACTGAATATCCATTCTCATCACTCATGCACTTGCGTGGACAATGCGCGACACATATCATGGTTCGCTGGAATGCAGAAGGGAAATCAATACAGCAAAGCAATGCTTTTGGCGTCGCGAATTCCTGCGCACGTGATCTGGCTGGAATTGCACTGTTGTTGTTTTTGTTATGAACCTAACTGGCTCAGCGCTGCGCTTGAGTGAATGTTAAGTGACATCAAAGGTGATGAGAGCAGCACGGTGGAGCAGCGAGAAGCGCTGCTGCCTCACAGTATGAAGGTCATGTGTTCGATGCGCGGCTCGAGTACATTTCCGTTTCGAAGATTTCGCGTCCACCGCCATGTCCACGTGGACTGGAGATGAGTTCATCGCACATTCCCAAAAAATATGCTGCTGCCCGGGTTAATTGAGCTGACAAAATTTCCGCTGGTGTCCTGCGGTGGAATGACGTACCATCCTGGGCATATCCCAGTCTTGCACCTTGTGTCTGCCAGCAGAGGCTCTGGCTCACCGCGACCCTCTACAGGATCAAGCGGGTACTGATAAATTAATCAATCAACGTCAAGACGTCATCGTGTGCCCAAGGCCGTTGATGACACCACAACGCGTCAACGCTTCTCTGCGCTTCCTCTGCAAGTGACTGCAGCAGCCGCAGAGCAGATCACCTGCGCTCACCTGCTTCTCCTCGGTCACAGGACTCGAGGAGACCGCCCTCCTCACCAGAGCAGACATATTTCCAATGAATTAATACAAAATAAACGCGTGTTGCCAGATGCGTAAGTTACGGTTGAAGAGATGTGTGTCGAGTCTCATCTCATCTCATTGTCTGAAAACGCTTAGTCCTATACAGGGTCGCGGTGAGCCGGAGCCTATCCCGGCAGACACAGGGCGCAAGGCAAGGATA
>JAZEWT010000009.1:20416878-20430642 GCA_036362905.1 Mordacia mordax | reverse complement strand
ATCCCTGCCTTGCGCCCTGTATCTGCCGGGATAGGCTCCGGCTCACCGCGACCCTGTACAAGACGAAGCGGTTTCTGACAACGAGATGAGAAGAGATTATCCTGGCAATTATGTTTTTTGATGACAATCGTAGTCGCGGCATTAGCATGTACAGTGGTTATTGATTGATAAGATGCGCGAATATAAGGACTCGGTCATTTTTGCAGTGAGGACACAAGCCCCGGACGGCAGTCTATGAATAGAATTCTCATCTTTGCCGTTATTGCCTGTTACCAGTTCTTTTTATTGCTTTAGAGAGATTTTGAAATTAGACTTGACATAACATAATATTTCAAGGGTAAAATGGTATATAAAGTTAATAAAGCTGCCTTTACTCGAATCACATCTCCCTGTCCATACAGTCAATATTTCACTTTATATTATGCACCTAAGTTCATGTGCATGAATGTATTTTTATTACAACAATGTTTATTGAGCAAGAGCAAGGAACGCATTAGACGGCTCAACCACAAACAGCGTTAGCGTGCGACATTAAACCGCAGAGAAATATGGATAAGGCTGCAGGCCTTAGCCATTGCCATGCACGTGTCATTAAATCATATTCGCACTTAATTGGACGCAATGGAGTAAATTCCTCAATGTATCTGTTGGATGTGCCAACACATGCTCCATTGATCAATATGAATATATTAATGTTGCTTGTGTTGCGATGTCCCTCCCCCATGTGGGATTCACGCGTTATACTCTCTGGGCGTTCATCTAGCACTGACAGTTGAGAGACCATCGTGCCTTCCAGTGGCTTGTCCACTAGAAGGCACGATGGTCGGTGGTCGAGACTCACCACTGAGTGACAGTCAAGGGAGGGACACGCTGAGCAGGAGTCGACTGCAGAGAAATGGATCTTTATCATTACAGCGAAAGTACCCAGTGAGCTTGCAAGCTCCAGATGCGGGATTCCTGCCGCACAGCAAACGTCCAAACTGACCAGCGATGAGAAATGATGTTGTGTGCAAGTAACACAACCACCACTGTGCGCGGACTGCTGTGAATTCGGGAGGCGTGCATCTAGCAGTTGATCGAGCATGGCTGGCGGTGACATTACGATAACCTGGTTAGGCACATTCAATCTATGTTGTCAGCTGTGCGTATTGCGCCATGGGCTTAAAAATGCTCTTTGTTTAGCCAACGAAAGCCTCACGACTTAAGGCTGTCCTTCAACTGCTCGGTGTCTGGCTGTCCCTGAAGGTAGGGGTCTTAGCGCAGGAGCTCCGCGTGATGCTTCATACCGAGATGCTGAGGCCGCAAAATCGGGCCCCGAGCTACTGGATTAGTGACGCAGGCATCCAAGATCGCCGTGGAAGCAGCTTGGAATTTGGCGACACGCATCGATATTATCATGATCCTCCAGCAGGTGAGAGTGTTCCATATGCAGTTCCCATTTCTGCCCAGTCGGGGGGTTATAAGACACAAAGGCAAAGGTGCCCGTGCGGTCGTACAGACTGCCGGGGCGGGGAGCTGGCAGTGAGCGTCTCACCTCAACTCATTGTCAGAGCCGCTTCATCCTGTGCAGGGTCGCGGTGAGCCGGAGCCTATCCCGGCAGACACAGCGCGCAAGGCAGGGATATACCCACGATGGGACGTCAGTCCATCACCGGACACCGAGAGCAATTTAGTCTGCACGCCAATTAACCTATGCAGCAGCGTCTTTATTTGAACTGTGGGAGGAAACCGGAGTGCCCGGCGACAACCCACGGGGACACGGGGAGAGAACATGCAACTCCACACGGAAAGGCACCCGAGCCGAGATTCGAACCCGGGACCTTCTTGCTGTGAGGCGACAGCGCTACCTGAAAGAGTGGTGTAACCAGCGCCACACCCGGCCGCCTTTGTCTCTCCAGCGCCGATGTTTACACACGATACCCGGTATTGCTGTAAGGTTGAGTTGCCATAGGGCCACCGTTCCCAACCGGTGGGTGGCGACCCATGAGTGGCCCGCGAGGGCCACCTGGTGGTCCGTGAAGACCAGTCACAAGTGGGCCTTGAGGTGCAAAAAGTTGAGAACCTCTGGTATAGGGGAGTCCTATGACCAGGAATATTCGAATGGAACCAGCGACCTCAGCACCGCGATAATTAAGGATATATATATTTTTATAATTTTCGTTGTTGTTAATTATGTTGGGTTAATTTCACATTGACGCATGTGTACGTCGTCTGCAGAATTTGGGCCATGCATTCTTGTGATACGGGGATTCGGTTCATGCGTTAGTGAAGGTTGGTTTAGATAATGATTTAACTGTCTTAGAATCATTTATTTCGCAGTGTGCACTGAATCAGTAAAAATATAAGTATGGAGTTTAACAAGATGGTCACACGGTGAAAAAGTAAATTTGACAATCACATTATGAACGTGAATATTTATCTCATTTCAGGCTAAGCCAACCTAGCGGAGGGCTATAAATTGTAACAAAAAATGGGACCGGTTCAGATATTCATTATTGATCTTGGCTGCGTGTGGGCATCGAACGCGAGTGACCAGATTCATGGCGCAGTCTGTGAACCACGATCACCACTCGCGACTGCTTTGCGAGTGGTGATCAGTGTCAACAATTCAGGCACACGCACTGACGCGAGCGAAGGACGCGGGTCCTCCGTACAAACGCGCACAGACAAATATCAATTCCGGGGCGCCGTCACAACTTCTCCACCCAGTGGCCCAGCTGAATGTACGGCTGTCAGATGCGCCGGGTGTATAACATGTTAAAGCTCCTTTCGTATCAACACGCTCGGTGGGCGTTAATATTGGTTATCTCCCTTAAGCAGAGTCAATTGCTGGATGTCAAGACCTCTCCCAAGCCAGGTGTTGCTTTATTGGCCTGGGATTTCAGTGGATTTATAATGTTGACAGAAGCCTGTTTGCGACCGCTGCGTGCTTTATTAAAATAACGGTTAAAATATATCGATGGGTATTGCTCAACCCGAGCTACTAATGCATTGATATTGCCTTGTCCTGAGCTAAGCTGATTGCCTTTTGGCAACACCTGGCTGACACTGAGAACTTGGCCACGAATTAAACCATCTGCGGTGCGAGCGAATCAGTTTCAGGGGCAATGCATACATTATCAAATCATTTGTTTGCGTTTTTGCCACAAACGTGTGTGTTTTTTTTGCAAACTTGACACTTTACGAAATGTGTCTATTTGGCGTTTAACGATTTTAATACTCTGTTCTTGCTCGAAATGTTAAAGCCTCTTCCTTTTTACACGGTTTAAATATCTATTGCCAGAAGAAAAAAAACCTGGTGAGTATAAAAACTTTTTAGCTTGTGAATCATTTCATCCAGTTTTTCTCATTATAAGTTAATGCATCTTGCTTTGTAGAGTGTTCGCCCGGTGCCATGAATATAAATATTAACAGAACTCTTTCTCACGCCTGTACATACACTATATACACAATGTGATTCAGTCTATTTGTCAATTGGCTTCACAGATCAATATTATGAAGCACATTTTTCATTTAGTGAGGAAACACTATTGAAGAGCTTTTCACAACCGCATGACACCCAATTTTTTGTCGTTAAACCATTAATTCATTATCAGTACTCGCCTAATCCTGCGGCGTGCCGTGGCGAGCTGGAGGCTATCCTCGCAGACACAGGGCGCAAGGCAGGGCTATATCCATAATGAGACGTTAGTCCATCGCACGACACAGGGGGAAATGTTTTTTTTTGTATACCCGTAATCCAATTTAATAATACAGCAGCAGTGTGTCTTTGGTCCGTGAGAGAAAACTGCAGTGCCCACCAACAACACCCCCCCCTCCCGCCCGCTTCACCCGCACGTGGATACGGAGAGAACCCGCAGCCTTCGTACCGTGATGAAGGCCCGTTGCTCACTGCACCACCGTACTCCATATTAATCCATTATAACTCGCGTTTCTTTTCTCTTTTCAAAATTTTTGAATTAAGCGCTCGGAGTGGAATGCCTCCTCGGGGGAATGTCCGCCCCGGGACGAGATGACATCGGCCCGCGAGCAGGCGCGCTCAGTGACGCTCTCGCATCGCGACGGACCGCGGCGACTTCCCAGCCAGCCGGACAGAGCGACCCGTGACGAATGATGCCTCGCTTTTATGGGAAGAGCATTGTGGAGAGGGGCGGCGCGGTGGCCCAGTGGTTAGCGCTGACGCCTCACAGCAAGAAGGTCCCGGGTTCGAATCTCTCGGCTCGGGTGCCTTTCTGTGTGGAGTTTGCATGCTCTCCCCGTGTCCGCGTGGGTTTTCGCCGGGTACTCCGGTTTCCTGCCACAGTCCAAAAGCATGCTCCAGGATAGGTTGATTGATTGGCTCACAGACTAAAATTGTCCCGCAATGCCCGGCGATGGACTGGGACTGGCGTCCCGTCGTCGGGTGTATTCCTGCCTTACGCCCTGTGTTTCCGGGATAGGCTCCGGCTCACCGTGACCCTATATCGGATTAAGCGGTTTCAGATAATGAGATGAGATGAGCATTGTGGAGATTCCTTCACGGGGTTACGGGCCATGGCGATGGCTGCATTGTCACGCGTGTTACATTACAGAGGCGTTAGGAGGATTGGAGGTGGAAGGGCCATTGTATTCGCCTCCTTCAAACAATGTGTCCCCCTGCCCCCGCTCCAGTCCACGTGACCTCATAATGAACCTCTTTCCCAGGTGTCTGCATTGACATTGATAGGGTCTGAATGAACAAAGGGGCGTGCTAGCGTCCCCCAACCGCACAGTTTAATTAAGCAAACAATCATGGGTGCTTGTGTGCACACCGGGTAAGATAAGGCATCGCTCACTGGCATTCACTGTTAATGCTGCTCACTGCTGTGGGCTTGGATGATGGATCGCTGTCGACCTGCGCCTGCTCAGGAACACTTATTCCTTCCTTTATTTCTTTGACAATTATTTAATTTCTTATCTCATGCCCTTCATCGATTTATTGTCATTTTTGTTCCTCTTAAATTGATACATTTCTGATGTTGTTATCGACACGCCGTTCTCTCCACAGCTCTGTGCAGCGCTTTGTGACCCTCGGGTGAAAATCGCTCTCGAAGTGCAAATATTATTATAAGATTACAATAGTGTTAAGATCTTATTATAAGATTACAATAGTGTTAAGATCTTAACACCTGCATAATCGCCAGATACGGTTAAACCTATTGTAATCTTATATTTGTATACTGGCAAAAAAGTACCCATAGCAAATATTATTACTGGGCGCGCTACGTGGGAGACACCCGCACTCACGCACGTCCACAGCCGCACTCACAGTCACCCGCCACACACAGACCGCCTATTAGAACCAGTACTTTGGTGGAACCCGCACATGCCTGCCTGCCTTTGTCTCCCCACTGCGTGATGTTTGTACGCACACGGCACCAGGCGCTCGTGGTACCGAGGTAACCAGACCCCGATCGGGTTCAGTTACCATTTGCTGCTGATGGTATCCATGGACGAAAATCACAACCAGGTCACTGGATTTGTTAACTGCTGCGCCACCACTCGCTACTAACCAGGGTATAACAACAACGACAACCGCCCCTAACTGGCGGTGGCGTTCCCACGGCGCATGTGCCAGGCCACGTGCGCTCCGAGGCTATCACGCGAAGTGTCGAAAGCAAGCCGACAGGAGGTCACGGAACAGACCCAGGTGCAACGGTCTGACCGAGATGAGCTGACAGAGGCACCACCTGCGTTCCGTACTGTGCTGACTCACTGAGATATAGCCGCCAGGCGCTCCGCTCGCTGTCGTGGTATAAACAACGACAAAGATCTCCGGTATAGCCTTAACACACTGTCGGGTCAAGTGCTGTTAGCGAGCACCTATTTTATGGTGTAACCACACACATGCACACGCACTCCAAATAAGGAATACACACAGGGCATTTCAGGGAATTCTGCTGGTGTGAGACATGGGGTGGAGAAGAAATTGACACTGAATTGTGACAATTCTCGCCAGATCTCAGCTGAGCAGGATTTTTTGTACCTGGATAATGCGTGGATGTGCGTCCACCATGCGTAAAAACGAGTGTTGTAGGCTCTGTTCGGGGTACATTGTCGGCTTACGCAGTTCATCAAACTCCCCAGCGTTGTACCGCATTTATTCATTCATTGTCAGTGACCACTTAATGCTATAGATCGTCGCGGTGAGCTCTGAGCCCATCCCAGCGGACACAGGGCGCGAGGCAGGCTTACACCCGAGATGGGACGCCAATGCATTGTAATGCACCGGGGACAATTTAGTCAGCAGACCAATTAACATAGGCAGCAGAAATATGCCTTTGAACTGTGGGAGGAAGCCGGAGTACCACGCGTCAACCCACGCATGCACGTGGAGAAGGTGCAAACTCAGCAGAGAAAGGCACCCGAGCTGGGACTCGAACTCATGCGCATTTTTGCTGCGAGGCGCTAGCGCTATTCCCTGTGCCACCCTGCCGCCCTCTCGTTAATTCATCATCGAGGGTTGCCACCACAAAGGGCATAAAAGCCAGGACGTATCGTGCGTGTAAACAGGAGTGAGGACTGTATCTCGCGCAACTGGAATAGCCCAGACTTTGAGCAATGGCTCGTTCCAGGAAACAGCGCAGAATTTCCAGGAGAGCCGCCTTAAAGAGGAGGGCGATCCTGGGAGAAAACAGGACAGATGGCAACACGATTCACAAATCGGCACCGAGCGATGCGACGTCAGAAATCCTTCGTCTTACATCGGGTGGGAATAAGAATAGAATCACAGCGATACAATTTGCCTGGTCCCGGGCGAGACATGGGTACGCGGACGTGGCGAAACCTCGGAGGGGTGGCGACAAGACAGCCGTGCGGTCAGCCGGTGCCAACAGTTGCCAAACACCGCGTCCTATATATTATGCTGTTAACGGTCAATTAATGAATGAGGTTGGGTTTTTGTAAACTCGTGGGTGGAAAGCGGAGAACCCGGAGCAAAACCACGTAGAGCAGGGGGAGAACGAACAAACTGTGGTCACAGAAAGGCGACCGAGGTGGGAATCGAACTGCCTCGAGCAAAACCTACTGTGGAGCGCAGATGTTGCGGAATGATAATGATGCGGGATGATAATGATGCGGGATGATAATAATGATGGGGCAACACAGTGGCGTGTGGAGTTTGCGTGTTCTCTCTCTGTGAGCATTTGGGTTATTGCCGGTTACTCCAGTTTCCTGCCACCGTCCAAAGGCACGCTGCTGCCTATATTAATTGGCCGGCTGAGTAAATTGCCCCGAAGAATGTGCCCGGCGGTGCACTGGCGTCACATCCTGGGTATAGCCTTACGCCCTCTGTCGGCCGGGATACGCAGTGTCTGGCAAATGTTGGCGCCGGCTGAATTGCACGGCTTTCCTTCCCATCATCGTTACGCCTCTGTAATGATGTGAGTCGTCCTGGATAATTAATTATTAATAATAATAATAGTGTTCTATTCTCATATTTATAAGCTAGAGATCTGGAGCTTTTCGAGTGCAAAATATGTCATTTCCCTTATAACCAGGAACAGTACTTTCACACGCACGGCGCAATTAACTGGGATCGTTTAGGGAAAGTGGCGTGGATTTTAATTGTTTCCATCTCAGCACCAGCCCACGTACGTGTGGCGTGGGGATTTAGTTACCTTCTGACCCACGCAGCCCCGGGATGCACGCCTGTAGTGCCCGAGCGGTTAATCCACATTTAAATCACATCGAGAGAGCGTTGATGGAAATTAATTCTAAGTGCGAGTTAGGCATGCAACACGCCACCTTTGCTAATGGACAGCGCCAGCGTAATGAGCTGCATGTCAATCAGACTGAGACGTTGCGCTGATGGTGGCTTCCGCGACTCGAGTGGCACGCCTCACGGTTCCTCCAACGTGGGAAGAGAAACGTGGAGAGAGAACGAAATCAATTCCTCAGACAGATGCGCATCCTCGAGGTGCATTCATCAGAAAATCCACCACTGCACAGGAGTCTCCTCTCGCCACTCACGATCGTTTACGAATCTGCACACGGGTTCAATTCTATTGCGCCGTCTCCTCCGTGGAGGAGCTCTCGCTCGGTCCTGCGCCAAGATTAGCGACTCCAGCCGAAATGTTGATGTCGTTTTCCACGACACATTTGTTAGATGTCCAACGCATTCGTTCGGAGAAAGGACGATTCCGAAGCGCGAGTTAATTCCAGTGCCACCACTTGCTGGATACTGCGTCTCATTGTCTGAAACCGCTTAGTCCTGTGCAGGGTCACGGTGAAGCCGGAGCCTATCCCGGCAGACACAGGGCGCAAGGCAAGGATATACCGACGATGGGACGCCAGTCCATCGCCGGGCACTGCGGGGCAATTTAGTCTGCGAGCCAATTAACCTATGTAGCAGCATGCTTTTTGGACTGTGGGAGAAAACCGGAGTGCCCGGTGAAAACCCACGCGGACACGGGGAGAGCATGCAAACTCCACACAGAAAGGCACCCGAGCCGAGAGATTCGAACCCGGGACCTTCTTGCTGTGAGGCGACAGCGCTAACCACTGGGCCACCGCGCCGCCCGGATACTGCGTCCTATATGTTATATTAATAGCAATAATTGCGCTTCGAGAGCGCTCTACACCCGAGGATCACAAAGCGCTTCACCAAGCTGTGGAGAGAACGGCATCTCAGCAACAACAGCGACAGACAAACATGAAATCAGCAACCAGAACTGTTTTTTTTTGGGGGGGGGGTTCTTTGTTTTATGATGTTATAGACTATTTTCTTCTGCGTGGGAGGATATTGGAGATTTAGGAGGAAACCTCCGCCAAACTGGGCGAGAACGCACTAACTCCGCATTGCTGCCAGCCTATTTTTGCAACGTGGCTATCCCAAAAGAGCAGCTCATGAGAGCCATTCTCATTACAGCCAAAATCAAAGACACGTCGTTCCAACAGCGAATAAATATCTAAAAGTTAAATCTCCAAAATGGCATCGCGATCATGAAACGAATCACCAGCCCATGCGAAACCTATTTAATGCGCACGAATGTACTGTAGCAGCAGAGTTGTTATTATAATGCGGTTGTCTTTGGGTCAGGTCTATAAATAGCAGCGCACACGTTCAGCGTTAATCTGACAGGAGTGATTGTTTAAAAAAAAAAATCTGGCCAAGACAAATATATATTTATCAAAGCTATCCCGCGGCCACGGCAGGAAACGCGGCCGAGAGGATGTCCGCTGAGGAGATGGAGCAATTCAACCAGGTGCCGTGCTGGTGGCTGGGTAGGTCTGCACATGTCAGAACTAGCAGAGTGCCCGCCCTACGGGCGATCCCGTTCCGAGCGCGCAAGCCGTTCATCTGACATCAGGATAAGGGCGGAAGTGTGCTGACGAGGGTTGACGGTTGTGAAAAAGTGGAAATTAAAAGTTGGAGCAGTGTTAGCATTTCAGAAGAGCAATCGATAAGTGGGAAGTGACGCTAATTGCGGCGTGAAAGGCTTTGTGTTGTGAAGGGCGGCGCGGTGGCGCAGTGGTTAGCGCTGACGCCTCACAGCAAGAAGGTCCCGGGTTCGAGTCTCTCGGCTCCGGTGCCTTTCTGTGTGGAGTTTGCATGCTCTCCCCGTGTCCGCGTGGGTTTTCGCCGGGTACTCCGGTTTCCTCCCACAGTCCAAAAGCATGTTCCTGGATAGGTTGATTGGCTCGGAGACTAAAAATTGTCCCGCAATGCCCGGCGATGGACTGGCGTCCCGTCGTCGGGTGTATTCCTGCCTTACGCCCTGTGTTTCCGGGATAGGCTCCGGCTCACCGTGACCCTATATAGGATTAAGCGGTTTCAGATAATGAGATGAGATGAGAAGATAAAATATGCACTTGTGACGAATTCGAACCGTGTACCCTCAGTGCGGGTATACATACTATACATATATAAACACAAGCGGCATTATGTATAAATATGTATTGTATATTGAGTCAGTCATCTTGCGGTGGGTTGATCATGGCTGCTACTGATGATGATGATTGACAGACAGCTGACGCAGGTATAAATTAATAATAGGAGGAATGCCGCGTTTCGTTAATCGCGTGTTGACTGTGCGATGGGAGATGCGCAGTCGCTACTTATTTGGTCGGCAATTGTTTTAGGAACATCATTATCGCACCGCTTGCAATGCGGGAGACCGATTAATTTGCTATAATATGCGCAGTCTAAAGAGTTTATGGAAATTGAAAAGAATCTACACGTAGACATTTTCCATTCAGTGGAAAAAATATATATATATAATACGCGCTCGGCAAAATATAATTTTGTTTCACGGAAGAAGTGTTTTGTTGCTGTACGTATTAAACAATTAAAGGTCATATCACTCAATATCTAAGCGTTCACGACAAGGGGCGCGTTTAATTTAAAACTGCTAACGAGCTTTCATACTTGCAAAGTCTATTTTTCGGAACGAAGGAATTTTCCCGCAGTGTACAAATTTCATGCCGGCAAACCTGAAATTCAGCTCACGCGTGAGCTCACCAGTCGCGGCTTATCTAAATCTTTAATTAAAACGCGCGCGCGTTAACACCCACAACTATTACCGCTCACTTGCATTCGGCGTGACGCTGCGGTGTGCGTGCGGTGTGCCCTCCGCACACCATGTTCCCCTGGCATGTTCCCCATGCCAGTGAGTGTCACGCGATGTAAGTGTTATTCACGGATGACTGCGAGGGCCACGCGCGTGACCCCTGTCCGTATTGAACCTGTACTTGTCTGCGCGCTTTTGTCGAGCGTGCATTGATGTAGATTTAAACGGTGGGGTAGGTGGGCGGGGGGGTCTGATAATTGTTATGCGTGCGTAACTTTGACAGCCCAGATCATCTCTCATCTCATCTCATTTGTCAGAAACCGCTTAGTCCTGTACAGGGTCGCGGTGAGCCGGAGCCTATCCCTGCAGACACAGGGCGCATATAACGACTCGCTTAAGCCAGCAGAGCGTTGCGGCAGGGCCGAAGCCTATCCCAGCAGACAAAGGGCGCAAGGCGGGTCTATGCCCAGGATGTGACGGCAGTACATGGCAAGGCACGGGGGGAGGCAATTTACTCAGCAGGCCAATTAACGTAGGCAACAGCGTGTCTTTGGACGGTGGGAGGAAACCGGAGGACCCGGCGAAAACCCATCAAGACACGGGATGCCCACCGACAGCCTGGACGAGATTGCAAATGAGATGTTTCATCTGGAGGGATTATTTTTGTGAATTATTTAAGTCGCGGTGGCCCAGTGGTTAGCGCTGACGCCTCACAGCAAGAAGGTCCCGGGTTCGAGTCTCTCGGCTCGGGTGCCTTTCTGTGTGGAGTTTGCATGCTCTCCCCGTGTCCGCGTGGGTTTTCGCCGGGTACTCCGGTTTCCTCCCACAGTCCAACAGCATGCTCCTGGATAGGTTGATTCGCTCGCAGACTAAAAAAATTGTCCCGCAATGCCCGGCGATGGACCGGCGTCCCGTCGTCGGGTGTATTCCTGCCTTACACCCTATGTTTCCGGGATAGGCTCCAGCTTCACCGTGACCCTATATAGGATTAAGCGGTTTCAGATAATGAGATGAGATGAGATCAAAAAATGAACGCATCAGTTATAATTTTCCAATGCGCCGCGCGTTGTCGCCCAATGTCGCGGGCATTCGTTCAGAGGGAGAGCAATGCGGGGCTGTGATTCAAGTGCAGACAGACGGCAAAGAGAAGAGAGCCACGTGATTGGCCGGCGCCAACATTTGCCAGACGCTGCATCCCATATATTAGGATCTCATCTCATCTCATTGTCTGAAACCGCTTAGTCCTATACAGGGTCACGGTGAGCCGGAGCCTATCCCGGCAGACACAGGGCGCAAGGCAGGGATACACCCACGATGGGACGCCAGTCCATCGCCGGGCACTGCGGGGCAATTTAGCCTGCGAGCCAATTAATCTATGCAGCAGCATGCTTTTGGACTGTGGGAGGAAACCGGAGTGCCCGGCGAAAACCCACGCGGACACGGGGAGAGCATGCAAACTCCACACAGAAAGGCACCCGAGCCGAGAGATTCGAACCCGGGACCTTCTTGCTGTGAGGCGACAGCGCTAACCACTGGGCCACCGTGCCGCCCATATATTAGGATGTGATCCGTAACTTACTTAATGAGCGGTTTTTTGTTTTGTTATGGGAGGCAACTGCAGAATCCGGAGGAAACCCACGTAAAACAGGGGGAGAGAATACACGAACTCCACACGGAAAGGCGCCCTAGGCGGGAATCGAACCGCCTCGGGCAGAACTTCCGTTCTCTGAGGCGCAGATGTCACCGCTGCAGAGACGTCTCACCGCGTGATTCCTAAGTCGGGTAAGCTTGACAGTTATTACTAAATGTGAAGTAATAACTTCACTAATTGTTGGGGATAATTAGGATCATTAGCGCTTTCTTTATTATCTTAATCCACGTCGCTTATTTATTAAAACGACTAACATTCAGTTGTTCATTCTCAGTCCCGGCATAATCCTTTGCATGATCACGGTGAGCGGGAGCCTATCCCCGCAGACACAGGGCACAAGGCAAGATTGTACGCAGGATGAAACTGCGGTCAATCGCGGGGCACCGGGTACATTTTCGTCGGGCTAATTAACTTAAGGGACGTGTATTTTGGATTGTGGCAGGAAACCGCAGTACCCAGTGAAATCTTACTCAGGTTCGAAGGAGAATACTGCAAGGCGGCGCGCTTCACACGCAGTGAATTGGAACAAAGGAGTGGCCACGTGGATTGGATTGAAGGCCTCTGGGCCGGCAGTACTGAGATCCAGACGAAGGCACCCGCTATAAAACCGGTGTCTGGAGTGCAGCCAGACGATCGTTCCAGCCCGGTCACGCGGGGAATGTAATTGGGTCCGACTGCTAAAGTAGTCACCGTTTCATCTCTGGAAATTGCAAAAGCCGCTCGGCTGCCGTGTCGTCGTGAGTTTTCGCCGGGTGCTGGGGTTATCTCCCGCAGTCCACAGATACGCTGCTGATGCCCAGGTTAATTGGCCGGCTGATTCAATTTCCCCCTTTGTCCGATCCTGGGTATAGCCCTGCCTTGCACCCCGTGTTTGCCAGATAGACGTCGACTCACAGCGACCTTCGGCAGGATTACGAGCTTCTTATCCCAGGCGCCGTATCCTGCAGAACGTTGGTGACAATGCTCACCCACGAGGTTGCTGATGACGATTGAATTAATTTGCTTGTCATCTGACGAATATTGCCCCCTGTGGCGAAGCAGATCTGCAACTGGTGGCGATAAAAAGCGGTGTCCTGCTCGAAGGGATGCCAGCGGTGTCGTGGAATTCTCTTCTCTTATTTCTGGCGTGGGCGGCGCGGTGGCCCAGTGGTTAGCGCTGACGCCTCACAACAAGAAGGTCCCGGGTTCGAATCTCTCGGCTCGGGTGCCTTTCTGTGTGGAGTTTGCATGCTCTCCCCGTGTCCGCGTGGGTTTTCGCCGGGCACTCCGGTTTCCTCCCACAGTCCAAAAGCATGCTCCTGGATAGGTTGATTGGCTCGCAGACTAAAATTGTCCCGCAATGCCCGGCGATGGACTGGCGTCCCGTCGTCGGGTGTATTCCTGCCTTACGCCCTATGTTTCCGGGATAGGCTCCGGCTCACCGTGACCCTATATAGGATTAAGCGGTTTCAGATAATGAGATTTCTGGCGTTTAACCTCCCACGGCAGCGGCATTATCAACCTTCTGAGCGGTAAAGCGCAAAGGTGTTGTGCTGTATTTCCACCGTGCACGAGTGTATTCTTGTAACCAGAGTAGTGATTCCA
>JAZEWT010000009.1:20218129-20229659 GCA_036362905.1 Mordacia mordax | reverse complement strand
GAAGCCTGGGCTTCTCAGTTTGAAAAAGCAATGTAAAAACGTAACGATGTAGGTTTTCACAGCTCGATGCATGACGATTGCTTCGGAAAAGCTGCTCTCTCGGGACAGCCGCGTCGATCGCTCGCCCTATCTCCACCTCGTGACGTTCGGCCCCACAAGTTAGAGGCACTGCGCCTGAGGATGCCTCCAGCGTGTGAGGGCGAAACGTCGCGAGGCTGGAGAGAGGAAGCGAACGACGCGGCTGTCCCGAGAGAGCAGCTTTTCCGAAGCGACCATCGGTGTCCAAAAACGTTCCCGTGCACGGCTCGTGACGTCGCCATGCCCGGCCGCACCTGTTGTGGAGCCAGATGATGGCCGGTTTGGGGTTGCCCTCAGCGCGGCACCGCAGGTACACGGTGTTCCCCGGGGTCACGTCCACGTCCCGCGGCTCCGACGTGATGCTGGGCCTCTCTGCGCGAGGGAGGACAACGGTCAAAAAGGGCAACGACTCCTCAGCCAACCCCCCCAACAACGCCGCCGCCGCGTAGCCTTCAGAGACCGTACGGTCAAGTGCCGTTGAGCGAGCAGCGCCTACGAAGGCCGACACAACGCGTGAGGGTGTTGGTGGGCAGCACCACACCCGGCCGCCTTTGTCTCCCCAGTGGTAATGTTTAGACACTGCACCAGTTACTCATGTGAGGCTGAGTCGACCTAGGGGAGGCCCAGGACCGGTTTAAAAACAATCGCCGCTGCTGTTGGTCGTGAGACGGAACTGAACCCCGGTTGGCAGGGTCTGTGCGCACTACCCACTACACTACCGCCCCCCACGGAGGATCGACAGAGGGAGTAAAGAAGGTGACGGTGTTGAAGAGAGCTGATGGTACTGAAATGAAGGTTGAATTGTACAGCTGAAAGAGTGTTCGCATTTCAGAAGAGTAATCAATAAATAGGCAGTAAAGCTGAAATACGACACAAGCGCCCTAGAATCGTGCTGATAAAACCTGCACTCATAAAACATTCCAACTGAGGAGGACCTTCAGACATACACACGTACATTTACACGTTAACCCACTTGCTCCACTGGGGCGGCACGGTGGCACAGCTGTAACATCTGCGCCCCCCCCCCAAAAAAAGTCCTGCCCGATACGATTCGATTCCCAACTAGGGCGCCTTTCTGTGTGACGTTTGTGTGTTCTCTCCTGTTCTACGTGGGTTTTCTCCGGGTTCACCGGTTTCCTCTCACATTAAAAAAAATATATACTCTTCAATGGGCTGATAACATCATAACAAAATAAACCGTTATTAGTGTTGATTAACCGTTCATAAGTCGTTCTTGCTGACATGACGGTCTCTCCACAGCTCTGTGCAGCGTTTTGTGACCCTCGGGTGAAAAGCACTCTACGAGTGCAATTATTATTATTATTATATAACGCAGTGTCCAGCAAATGTTGGCGCCGGCTGAATGCATGACTGCCTTCCCCTCGCCACTCTATCGTTAACCCACACCTCTATAATGATGTAAGATACCCTGGATAAGTGCGTCTGCGAAATTATAATAACTAATAATAAAATTTAATAAAATATTACACAAGAATGAGTAGGCAGTGGGGCGGCACGGTGGCCCAGTGGGTAGCGCTGTCGCCTCACAGCAAGAAGGTCCCGGGTTCGAATCTCGGCTCGGGTGCCTTTCTGTGTGGAGTTTGCATGTTCTCCCCGTGTCTGAGTAGGTTTTCGCCGGGTACTCCGGTTTCCTCCCACAGTCCAAAAAACTTGCTGCTGCATAGCTTTAAATGGCTTGCAGACTAAATTGCCCTCAGTGCCCAGTGATGCACTGGCGTTCCATCTTGGGTATATCCCCGCCTTGCACCCTGTGTCTGCCGGGATAGGCTCCGGCTCACCGCGACCCTGTGCAGGACTAAGCGGTTTCTGACAATGAGATGAGGTGAGACACAAGGATGAGTAGGCAGTGAAGCTCCTTTACGCTCACCTTCTTGACCCGTGTCTGACAAGTTTGGACGGAAGTGTACGTACAGAGAGACGGAGTGCGGTGTTTACTCGACGGGTCTGTGCGCCGTGATCTCGTGCACAAGCACACGACGACTGAAGACTGTCGACGCGCGCACACACACACACACACGTGCGCACACCCGACTGACAGCACCTCAGCGGAATGGCAAGCGCAGATAAGAGAATGTATGACTCTGGAAGGAAAAGCCGCATTCCACAGGTGACTTGCAGGGCCCACGCACTGGTCAGTCGAGATTCAACGTAAGTCTTCGCAAGATGCGGTGTCACAATGATTTACATTTCATGACAAGATTATAATCCTTCAACGATGCCGTGAGCCACGTCCAAGCCGGTGTTTAACCGTCATGTTTTTAAGGGGTCGGAAGGCTGGAGGTGGGTGGTGTTTGGAACTGCAAAAAAATATAGCTTTTTTTTTTCCTGCTTTTAAATAACTTCTAAAGTCTTCTTGACAAAGACAGTGGCACAATTGGCTTATATTATTTACAATTAGGCTTGCTCGGCCGTAAAAATGTGAATGTACAGCCTGGCCGCTAGGGCGGCACGGTGGCCCAGTGGTTAGCGCTGTCGCCTCACAGCAAGAAGGTCTCGGGTTCGAATCTCTCGGCTCGGGTGCCTTTCTGTGTGGAGTTTGCATGCTCTCCCAGTGACCGCGTGGGTTTTCGCCGGGCACTCCGGTTTCCTCCCACAGTCCAATGCTGCTGCATAGACTAATTGGCTCGCAGGCTAAATTGCCCCGCAGTGCCCGGCGATGGACTGGCATCCCATCGTCGGTATATCCTTGCCTTGCGCCCTGTGTCTGCCGGGATAGGCTCCGGCTTCACCGTGACCCTGTATAGGACTAAGCGGTTTCAGACAATGAGATGAGAGATGAGCCTGGCCGCTGAGAGATGGACCTTAAGTGGTATTCTTTAGCATCGACGCCACAGCTGAGTGAGATTCGTCGAATCCACTCAAACTTAACGCTGGAGATGGAAATTCATTTTTGGGTCAGGTCACATAGGAAATTATAAAATTGTGTCGTTTAACCCTCCACCACCCGGCACGGCCAATCAGTAAGGGGTTGTCACGTGAACAGAAAACGCGCCAATTCCTTTACTATCTCAGCACACGGTGTGTTGAAAAGCGACCCCCCACAATATTTTGCAAAAAAGATATATACGGCGTTTCGCTGATAATGATTACGTTCAGCGTAATCATTATGGCTGGGCGGGCAGATCGATCTGCAGACCGACAACCCCTTACTGATTGGCCGTGTCGGCTGGTGGAGGGTTAAACGACACGATTTTATAATTTCCTACGTGACCTGACCCAAAAATGAATTTCATCGATAATATTGGTCACGAAAGCCTTCGATTTAACGTAAACGCTGGAGGTTTCCGCAAAAAATAAACACCAAGCGCGGTGCCCTGCCTCCGTGTTTCGATGCGAATCTCGGCTCCACAGACGCCTCGTATAGACGGCGCGACGGAGTGGCAGGAGCGGCGAGAGAGCCGGTGGCACGAGGTCCTGTGGCACTGAGGCCCTGTGGCAATAAGGCCCTTTGGCATTAGGCCCGGCGATGAGAGGGCCGGTGGTGAGGCAGTGAGCGGCCGAGGCTTGTTTGCGGTGCTGCCCCACGGCAACTGTTTTTTTTTTAAAGAAACACGAGTCCATCTTGAGGCTTTCAAGAACCCGTCCACAAACAAACTGTACAAGACTGGACTCGAGCCAAGTGTGGTGGTGGCTGTCGAGACTCTGAAAGACAGTAATTTCCTTCTCAAACGTCCGCTGTTCACTAACTGCAGATCGCAGTAGAGCGATGACTCTGTTTAAAACGGCGGAGACACTTGTTCGGAGTGCTGCAATGTCTCCTCAGCACTGCACATCTAGCGAGGGAGACGAGCAGACCGCACAGCACGGGGGCGGACAGCGCAATCTGAGAAGAGGGTCCGAATCTAAAGTCTCGGGACAGGAATTTACTGGAAAGAGCGGGGAGAAGGAATACAACTAGGTCAAGCGTGCCGAGGAGAAGTGTTGCGTTCCGTCTGGGTAAACAAACATCAACAATGGGCAGCAGTGATGGCGCAGTGGGCAGTCCGGGGCAGCAGGGAGTCTATACGGAGGTAACATCTGCGACTCACAGAAGGGAAGTTCTGCCCGAGGCGGTTCGATTCCCAACTGGGGTGCCTTTGCTGTGTGGCGTTTGTGTGTTCCCTTACGTTCTGCGTGGGTTTCCTCAGGTTTCTGCAGTTTCCTAGCACAACTAAAAAAAAAAACGCTTATTAATTAATTGGCCAATAACATCATATTACAGGAAGCAGTGTTTGGCGAGTTGGCGCTGGCTGACCATTTGGCTAACTCCCCCTTCCCCTCTGCGGATCCCTCGCTAAGCCTCCGTATCCGTATCTCGTTCACGACCAGGTGTAAATATTTCGCCACGAGTTATAAACTGTATTATTATAATTATTATTCTGTACTGTGACCTCAGTGACCCAGGAACCAATTCCAGGCGCGACCAAAAATCTGCGGAGAGTGATACCTTTGTCCTGGCACTGCCCACCAACCACACTGACCCCGATGGTGAAGTATGCTCAAACAGCCTTGAACGGCTAAAAGGTACAGATTGAGAGGTCTTTATGCAATCAACGATTGACAAATGGGTGAAAACTACGGTCATCACCACCGTAGGCCAGGATCTATCCACCGTTGAATGCAAGTCTCCCCATGCGCGTGGAGCTGAACCCTCTCTTTTCTCTCTGCTATGATGCGAGGAAAAACCAAGTTAAGCAGGTTTGAGCCTGGATCGCTCATGATCGTGCTTGTATGGATGACCACATAAAACACAGGTGTCAGGGGCGTCTGTGGGGCTGTGCACAGAGATGAAATCTCTCTCCGTATATGCCAGCAAGAAGGGACGCGTCGCAAAGCGAAACGCTTTTCGAAATAGGTGAAGCTGTTAACGCTATGGGTGTTAAGATCTTAACACCTGCTTACTCTCCAGATACGATAAAACCTGTTGTAATCTTATATATGTATTCTGGCAAAAAGTACCCATAGCGTTAACAGCTTCACGTAAGCTATAAAGCATTGAGGCAGCATTGTCCTGAGCTGACTGCCTTTTGGCAACGGCTGACACTGGCAAATAGGCTCAAAAGGAAGCCACTGCCAGGTGAAGGTCGGTCAGTTGAAGGACAATGCATAGGTTATCAAAGCTACCTGTTTGTATACGTTTGCCACTAGTATGTGTGGCTTTTGCAAACTGTACGCATTGTAAAATGTGTCTATTTTGGTGTTTGGGATCTTAACACCTGCATAATTGCCTGGCTATTATGCGGGTGTTAAGATCTTAACACCTGCAAAATCGCCAGATACGGTAAAACCTGTTGTAATCTTATATACGCTTTAGAAATGTTCCTCTCTTTGGGGGCAGTGATTTTGACGAAGGCGCTGAAACGTTGCGCTCCGTGTGGCTCATACGCCACTGCCGCAGGAGCAGCAACGTAAAGCACCTTCGGGACTGGGTACATTCTCGAGTTGCCACTCCGGTGGGACAAAGAAACGGGACATACGGAGAGGGTAATCAGAATAAGATGATAATAATTGCACAGAACGAGGACTGTGTTTCTAAGCCAGACTTTGAATAATGACTGGCTCCGTGAATATCCAAGGGCGGCGCGGTGGCTGCACAGTGAGTAGCGCCGTCGCTTCACAGCATGAAGGGCCCAGTTTCGATTCTCGGTGCCTTTCTGTGTGGAGGAGTTTGCGTGTTCTCTCTCTACCCCCGTGTCCGCGTGGGTTTTCACCGTGCCCTCCGGTCTCCTCCCACCAAAGACACGCTGCTGCCTAGGTTAATTAGCCTGCTGTGAAAATTGCCCCCCAGTGTCCTGCAATGTACTGGCGTCATAGCCCTGATATAGCACCGCCTTGCGCCCTCTGTCTGCCGGGATAGGCTCCGGCCACCCGCGACCCTTTATAAGATTAAGCGGGCATTGATAATGATGATATAAAAAAAACTTAAAGAGGCTTCCCGGCGGAACAGCCGCGTCACGACGGACGATCCCAGAGAAATAATAAAAAAAACGAAGTCAGGCGGCGGGCGTCACGGTGGCCCAGTGGGTAGCGCTGTCGCCTCACAGCAAGAAGGTCCCGGGTTCGAATCTCGGCTCGGGTGCCTCTCTGTGTGGAGTTTGCATGTTCTCTCCCTGTGTCCGTGTGGGTTTTCGCCGGGCACCCCGGTTTCCTCCCACAGTACAAAAACATGCTGCCGCATAGGTTAATTAGCTTGCAGACAAAATTGCCCGCAGTGCCCGGTGATGGACTGGCGTCCCATCGTAAGTGTATCCCTGTTTTGCGCCCTGTGTCTGCCGGGATAGGTTCCGGCTTTAGAGGACTCTCATCTCATCTCATTATCTGAAAACGCTTAATCCTATATAGGGTCACGGTGAGCCGGAGCCTATCCCGGAAACAAAGGGCGTAAGGCAGGAATACACCCGACGACGGGACGCCAGTCCATCGCCGGGCATTGCGGGACAATTTTAGTCTGCGAGCCAATCAACCTATCCAGGAGCATGCTTTTGGACTGTGGGAGGAAACCGGAGTGCCCGGCGAAAACCCACGCGGACACGGGGAGAGCATGCAAACTCCACACAGAAAGGCACCCGAGCCGAGAGATTCGAACCCGGGACCTTCTTGCTGCTCCCAACTGGGCCACCGTGCCGTCCCAGAGGACCAAGCGGTTTCTGACAATGAGACGATGAGATGTCAGGCGGCAAGCGCGCCGTACGCGACCGGCGGCCTCACCGCAGAGGAACTCGTGTGCCGCGACTCCGGACACGGAGCGACCGTGCAGCCGACGGGGAAGCTCGCAGATGGCGGCCACCTGGGTGACCCCCGAGCGAGTGAACGCGCGCAGCAGCTCGGCGAACCACGCGAGCTCGCAGTCGCACAGCAGGGGGTTGGAGTCGAGCCGCCTGCGGAGGCAGGAGCCGCACACCACAGCATTTCAGAGCTGGCGGACACGGGTTGAAATCCCGCTCGAGGCTGACGCCGGCGACGATTTTTGTGAACTGGTCCGGGGATTTCCCTCGGTCGGCTCGGACTCAAATGAGCAGCCAGTATTAACGCTGATAATTTTGCATCTTAAAATGATAGTTGAAAGTCAGATCATAATTTGCATGTGCGGAGCGGTGGCCCAGTGGTTAGCGCTGTCGCCTCACAGCAAGAAGGTCCCGGGTTCGAATCTCTCGGCTCGGGTGCCTTTCTCTGTGGAGTTTACATGCTCTCCCCGTGTCCGCGTGGGTTTTCGCCGGGCACTCCGGTTTCCTCCCACAGTCCAAAAAGCATGCTGCTACATAGGTTAATTGGCTCGCAGGCTAAATTGCCCCGCAGTGCCCGGTGATGGACTGGCGTCCCATCGTCGGTATATCCTTGCCTTGCGCCCTGTGTCTGCCGGGATAGGCTCCGGCTTCACCGTGACCCTGTGTAGGACTAAGCGGTTTCAGACAATGAGATGAGATGAGTTTGGAACAACACGACATCACTCTTGATCGGCACACTGGGCCTAGGGGCAACATTTTAAGAGGAAAGTTTTTTTCTCCTCTCTGCTCCACCACCACGGTGCAACCCTCGTGAATCTTCAAGGTCACGGACAGAACAGCCCGCAGCTGTTTCAGAGCAGAAAACAGGGACACGGCGAATCCACACATCAATCCTTTACCCACAAACAGTCCATTAACAGCTGCGCCAGCTGAGAGTAATGTGGGAACCGCTGGCGCTGTTAAGACGGTGACCGGTCGGGGCTCATAAACAAACAAGACAATAAGAGCCAAACAAAGCAGCTCACAGCAGTGGTGTACCACTGCAAACAACAATTAAAACTCGGCCTTTCCGTCCCGCAAACTAATTTCTATTTTTACAGTATTTTGATGAACCTCCAAGGCAGTCAGCCGACACCAACCCGCCAGACACTGCATTATGATATTCTCGGGCAGTTAATGGTCAATGAGCTCTCTTCCAACCACGTTCTTGCACTCTATGTCAAGTCTACATCATTTAATATTGGATAGAATCAGGAAAAACAATCGTGCACATGCATGTATTATCTACAGCTTGCCAATGCGCATCCATTCGAGAAGGTATTGAATTGAGAGTTGTTCTTAAGCTTTGTTTTGGACATCTGTGTTGAGGTTCTCCTCTCTCCTTCGTGACGATTCACCTCCAACATCGGAGGCGTTATCAGTCTTTAAGGTACTGAATGATCAGTATGACAGTTGATGGGTAGTTGCAGGACTGATTTGTGAATGTCAATCTTTGGGCAACTTCTTTATCAATGTTCCAGATCTCTCTCTCTCTCTTTCACTCTGGTAATAGTTGCACATTGTCCTGGTTGTACATATGGTGGCTATCCATCGGTGCAAATAACCTCTGCTCTCTCTGAGTGCGGGTGTGAACACCTTCGAAATTTAATGAGTGTGTGAGGGTTCGACATTAAAAACTGTGTGTAAGGGGATGTGGGTCACGGGTTGTAAATAATTGTACATATTGTATGTTGTTTTGATTGTATATTTTGTGGCTTAACAATTTGCTTCGGAAGTGATAAAATCGGACTTAAAAGTCTCACTCTGGCAAATCCCCAACAGCAGCACGGTTTGATGTTCAAATTCCATTTCTATCGGATTGTCTGTCTCAGATATATCGAGACCCCGTGTTACAGACAGCTAGACTGGCGGACTGCACCAGTGCAGCAACGCTTCTAAACCTAGTGTTTAAAATTGCATTAAGACCATCTAATAAAAAAAAACACAAAATTTCGGGCTGGAAAAATCTGAGCCGCTTGATAAGCCTCTGGAATGATGCCACCTGGTCGCCCGCCAAGCGCCCGCAGGGCTCCCACACTCACAAGCGCCGCAGTGAGCTCAGCTGGGTGAACGTGCCCACGGCGATCCGTGTTAACCTGTTGTTGTGCAGGAATCTACACACAGAGAGCAACGGGCGCATCACATTAACATCGCACCTCCGCTTGACAACTGTCAGTCGTTAACGTAAGAAGGAATAACAATATGTGTGTGTTTGTTTTAATCACAAACGATATTCGTTTAGGGCGGCGCGGTGGCCCAGTGGTTAGCGCTGACGCCTCACAGCAAGAAGGTCCCGGGTTCGAATCTCTCGGCTCGGGTGCCTTTCTGTGTGGAGTTTGCATGCTCTCCCCGTGTCCGCGTGGGTTTTCGCCGGGTACTCCGGTTTCCTCCCACAGTCCAAAGGCATGCTCCTGGATAGGTTGATTGGCTTGCAGACGACAATTGTCCCGCAATGCCCGGCGATGGACTGGCGTCCCGTCGTCGGGTGTATTCCTGCCTTACGCCCTGTGTTTCCGGGATAGGCTCCGGCTCACCGTGACCCTATATAGGATTCAGCGGTTTCAGATAATGAGATGAGATGAAATATTCGTTTAACTGTGCGTGTATGCGTTTGAAGTTTGAAGAAGAAACCACAGAGGGGAGGGCAGGGGGGGCAGGGGGGGCAGGGGAGGGACGGGGGGGGCAGGGGGGGGGCAGCCACGCAGTCAGTGGGCGCCAACTTACCAGACACTGCGTCCTACATATTATGACGTGATCGGCCAATTAATTTACGAGTGAGAATTGCTCTCCATAGCGCTTTCTTTCAGGATAGCCGTGTCGAGCGTTCCTTTAGTCCCCTTCGTTACATTTCGTCTCGCACGCCGGCAGCATCTTCAGGCCATGGCACGTGAAGGGGAGATGAGGAACGCTCGACAGGGCTATACTGAAAGAACGGAGATTCATCCGGCCGCGTCGTTTCACGGACCAGACGAGCGACGACGATTTATTTTACCCGCTTTTATTTAATTTGCATTAAACGGTTAGAATCTTTGAGCACGAAATTAAAGCATTTCCGAGAAAGCTGGAGAGCTGAAATTTTGCACGCAGGCGTAACTCGGATGACAATGCAATCCAGTGAAAAAAGTTTGAAGACCGGTGACAAGGCGATCCTGGGCCCGCCATAGAAACGATCCTTTCTCTGTTACGGATCAGAGCGAGCGGGCGGCTCCGATTGGTGTGACTCGGGGGCTCGCTGGGCGAGCCGCCTGATTGGCCGTGCAGCGGGCGATGAAATTTAAAGCACTAATAATAAAGAGTTATAATAATGGCAAGAGTTAAAGTGGGTTTTTTTTTTAAAGATAAATATTCAACACAAGCAACCGAATGAGTGGATAGTGAGTCGCTAGTGCGAGATCGGAATTGGACTCAATTGTTAAAGTAGATGGGAAGGTAAAAATATAAAAACAAAGCCCCCTCCCCGGCGCCGTTACAACGTGAACCATCAAAAAGGACACGTCCATGGTGCAATGGGAAGAGTCACTGAAATCATTTGGCCTCTATTTCGTCAGGCTCAAATGTATCCCACTGATATTCCGCAGTCATCGTAGACTTTGACGGAATTGGCGAACAACGAATTGATCCAATGTCTGTTCTATTTCCCGATAAATACGCATTTGGCACCGCAGAACCACGCATGCTCCCCCTCATTTTATGTTGGTCTTCTACAGTACAGGAGATGCAGGGTTCAACTGTTAGCGAAGGTGTTCTCCATTTGGGACACAAACTATTCGCTCCAGGTCAAGCACGCGTCGCACTAGGCCGTGTCAGGTCGTTGGAAGGACTTCATCTTGAGGAATTAGATTGCGCTAAACTTACAAACAAAAACGTTTGCGAGCTCTTACTGATTGCAAGTTAAGCTGATCTTTTGTCAAAAAGTTTACTTCAAGTGTACTTCTCATCAACTTCAAGTATACATCAAGCAATACATGCCTAAGACTCTAAAAAGTTTAAAATAAAATATGATAAAAAATATTTCTTTTAATGACCCGCTTTCACTGCACTCAAAAGTAGACGAAAACTTTTTTGAACACAAAATCAATCTCTCTGGGATACAGACTAAAAGCGGGTGGCCAAACACTGACCGTATAAGACTACAATAATCTTCTCCTTTAATGAAAACCTTTAAACCATACTGATTAAGTGATAACTGATAGTTGTTCCTTTTACAAAACATTAGAAAAACGCGTATTTATGACTAAAATAATTAAAACGTAAATCTCACTGTGTTATCAGTCAACCGTAAGTCACATATGCTCAGTGTTTCGCCACCCGCTCTTAGTCTGTATCCCTGGATAGATTGATTTTGTGTTCCAAAAAGTAATTTTTTTTTACTTTTGAGTGCGGTAAAAGCGGATCATTAAAATGTTTTATTTTTTAATCCTATTTTATCTCTCCTTCGTTACATTTCGACTCGCACGCGGGTAACATCTTCAGACCATGGCACGCGAAGGGGGAGACGAGGAACGATCGACGGGGCTCTCCTGAAAGAACGGCGATTCATCCGGTCGCGTCGCCCACGGACCGGACCGGCGTCGACGCTTCATTCCCCTCCGCGGAGGTGACGGGCGCCGCCGCCGTGGGCCCCCCGCCGCAAACGGCGACAGCGCGCGGAGCGAGAGTCCGCTCGGCTTCGCGAAACAACGGGCGCG
>JAZEWT010000009.1:20155425-20169945 GCA_036362905.1 Mordacia mordax | reverse complement strand
TCCACACAGAAAGGCACCCGAGCCGAGAGATTCGAACCCGGGACCTTCTTGCTGTGAGGCGTCAGCGCTAACCACTGGGCCACCGCGCCGCCCATGATACAATTATCAACATTTGTTCTTGGGGTGTCTCCGTTCATCAGGCTCCAGTGCACGTGAGCTGATTTGTTCATTGCATTACCAGTTTCAGGTCTCATGTGGCCATCGTCCCTCCTCGCAATGTCATTGAAGTCCACTCACGACCATTTTTTTTATAAAATGCCCTTCACATTTGTTCCTTTGATCCCTATCTGTCAGGGGAATTTGAAGGGTGTACGATGGTGTGTCTTTGTATACGTTATAGCCTTTGTAAAGTTGACTTTGCCCTTGAGTGGGACAGATTCACCGAATTGATTATATATTTATAACAGTCCGTTCTATTTTCAAAGAGACAAACTTGAAACCCTATGAATGTAATTACATTTTCACGTTCAATTAACATTTTTTTGCCGTTTTCTCCCGTCATAGTTTACTTGCATAAATGGCACAACGAGATAGACATTTGGGTTCAGAATTTTTGCCCAAAGTTGAGTAACCTCATCCCAGGTCATAAGAACTTCTGTCAATGAAATCACAGAACTATTCTATGCCTCTGAAGTCTCATCGGTTGGCCCTGACGCACACTGGGTGATTCATCTTCTCGTACACCTTGTCATGAGAGGTCTGCATCACGTGCCATATTTGTATCCCCCAGAGACGGAATGTCGCAAATATCAGTATAATTCTGCCACCACAAGGGTTCTTTGATATTACGGTGACATGCCGATCTCTCCGCAGCTCTGTGCAGCGATTTGTGACCCTCGGGTGGAAAAGCGCTGCAGAAGTGCAATTATTATTACTACTGCACGGTATTGGGCAATACGGTCGGGTGAATGGTGGAGGGGATGGATGACTGAGACGACAAAGTTAAATACCACACCCCACTGATGCCAGTCGTGACTGAGTTTACAGCAAAGGATACCGACCACGTCAAAGTAACGTATTTGATAGGATTGTGCCACCATCGATAACTGCTCTGAGACCATATTCTGTACTCGGATGCTCCTGCAAGCCTCCCTTCGCTGTAGTAAAGTGCCAAGTGGCCGTAGTGGTGATGGCTAAGCGTTGCTGTGTGGGAGGCATGGGTGGAGTTCGTGACAGCTTGGCAGGTGAGTCAGTGAACACTCCCTGTGTTTTGGCATGTTTACACATGGCTTATAGCGGCATTGGTATGTGTGTCTGCAAGCGCTGGGTCTTGCCAATGTGGTTTCCAACTCGCGGAACTGCATTGCTGCGCACAAAATTGATGGGATGAACGACGTCTATTTTTTAAACAATAGTAAAATTAATAACTCGGAACCCTTTTACTTGCTACGGTGTTATAGTTTGCAAGTCGCGTGGATAGGTAACTTAATGCCGGTCATTATTGTGAGAAGCCTTAGTGTCATAAGATATTAACTTGTCATCTATTGTAGCATTGTTGCTCTGAAAACCACCCAGTTCACGAGTACATCATGACCTGGGCAAGGCAGCACTGCTCAGGCAAAGTTTTGGTGGATCACATTGATTTGTTAAACTCCCAAACCTGCTTTGCTAGCCAGGATGTGACAGGACAGAAAGTGGATTCATATGCATGCATTTTCTGGGCAGTCTGGTCTTCTCCGATGAACCAAATACTTCCATACAAACCTCTATGTGCATAACCCCCAACAATCTTGAGGCTTGAATTTTTCCCAGACAGACACATTTCATTAGTGTTGTGTAATTTCCACCAATAGAACATTAATTACGGGGCAAAGATAATGATGCAGAAATATTTCCACAGAGAGAAGTGAAATTCCATCCAGGCTACCTAACGCAGAGGTAAACTGAGCCACCTCCATTACACCTTGGTGCCTGCTATTATTGGTAATTTTACTCGACGCGATGATGATATTATTACAAAGCTAAGGTGGTGAAAACACTTGGCAAGAATTAGTAATCTGATAGGCATGCACCTGTTCAGCCGCAAAGTGAATTTACAACTTGTCATGGTTCTGGGTTGTGGTTTGTTTGAAAAAAATAATAATTTCAACCATTCATGCATCCTCTCTGCCCCCCCGCTGTCCATAATGTGAGGGTTACGATGTGTATCAAGGCTTCTCAAACTTTTGCACCTCAAGGCCCACTTGGATCTGGTCTCCACGGACCACTAGGTGGCGCTCGCTGACCACTTATGGTTTGAACACCGCTGATTTTGACGATACAATGTAAACATGTTAAGATAAAGTGGTGTGTCTGTTTGAGACACTGCTATCGCTCATAAAAATATAGTACACGACAATGAATATTAGAAATCGTTGCAGAACCAGTGTTTGCATAGTTTGTATTTCTTGTTTAATCTTGAGTTTATTGTCTTGTTACGATGAATTCGTGGTCTGTCTCAATTGTACAGTTTTGTTTGCTCCAGTAGCCTACTGTGCTTCTATTTTGCACAAATCATAATCAGTAACTTGTCACTTATTTTGCTCCGTGCACTTCAAATGGCTTCCAGGCAGTGAGATCAGAAGTCCTCAAAAACAATAATATACCGTACTGTACGTGGTCACTTTCAAAACCAAGAGTAACTTGTGTCCGAGTCTTCCCTTGGGTGCAATTGGAAACCAAACTCCCTTCCCCTTCACTGCCACATCCTTACGTATTCTCACATATTTGCAGTGTTGAGTACGGATAACGCGAAGGTATAAAGCACAGCCGAGTCTACCGAGTTGCGTCAAAATAGGTTTGGTGAAACACGAGAATATGCCACCAACTGGCTTCAGTGCCACGGCACGCCTGTACAGTGCTCAGCGCTCCACTTTTGGCCCGGAGCTTAGGGCAACCCTAAGGATTTGTAACAGCGCAGCCGCATGCTGTGGCCACCTTCACAATGCATATTGTGTGGCGTGTGTGATTCATTAATGAGGAATGTGGCCACCCGTCAGCTGGTACGTATGCTCATAGCAAGCGTCTGCTCCAGCATAGGTGCCAGTTTTAATGTAGGACGTGGAGAGAGCCCTGCGTCAGTTCACTGCTGGATAAAAGGTCTCTGCACGTCATGTGGCTTCGTGGGGGTCGTTTGACCCTCTGTCACCACGTTGCTCAAGTTGTGTTTATGAATATCGGTAGCACAGACGTGGTTGAGGGCATGGAAGTCATGTGTTTCTGGCACTGCCCCCTCTGCTGCCAACAGCCTAGTGCCACAGCCGATAAAAACCTTTTGTTGCAATGTTGTGGACAGTCTTGACAACTTTCATGGACCGTCATTGCTTGGCATCTTAGGATTGACGAGATCAGTTTGAGCATATAATTGCAATTATTATTATTATTATCATACGTTGCCCATTTTGTTGTCATTCATGCTAGGGTTTGGCTCTCTCTCATATAAAGTGTTTGTGGCAGCAGTTGGGAGTCTATCGCTGTGGTTCTCAATCTTTTGAACCTCAAAGCCCGCTTGGCTCACTTGTGTCCGGTGTCCACGGACTACCCGGTATCACTTGCGGCTCAATTATAGATCCTGACCTACTGTTTAAGTATGGGGTGTCCATGGGAATATGGGACGATTTATACGTTGTTCTGCAACGACGTGTATATATATATTTTTTTATAAACCCCAATAAAATGTTATTTTTGCTGATTTTTGCATTCTAATGTCATTGTTATTGGCATGCCGCTCTCTCTGCAGCTCTGTGAAGCGCTTTGTTACCCTCGGGTGAAAAACGCTCTTTCAATACGATTATTATTATGCATCACGTGTGAGTATGTATTGCAGTGTAATGCATATTGACCATTGTGTACAAAACTGCGCTTTTGAAGCCGCCAAGCATCTTTTAAATGATGAATGCATTTTTTTATCGACTGAATTGACTTGTAATCCCTTAATCTGGCTTCTGCTATGCCTGCACAATGTGATGCCGCGTACAGCTGCGCTTGCTTTAGTAATCAAAAGATATTTTATTTTCATATCACTTTCAAAACAAGCCCCAAAAACTGCCCTCTGATCTCTCCTTTTCAAGTCCTTAACCCTGTCTGACCTACAATATACACCCATGTGACAATTTGCATAAACACCTAGCACACAAAAGTTGTAGGCGTACAGCTGCGCTTGCTGTAGTAATCAGAAGATCTTTTATTTTCAAATCAGTTTCAAAACAAGCCCCAAAAACTACCCTCTGATCTCTCCTTTCCAAGTCCTTAACCCTTTCTGACCTACAATATACACCCATATGTGACAATTTGAATAAACACCCAGCACACAAAATGTGTAGGTTATTTTATAGTCTTCTTTTCCCCATTATGTCAATCATCAGTGAGTCTATAAATATAAAACGAAACCTGTTTTTTACAGTGCAGATATTTTCTGCTTTGATGTCATATCAGCTTTACTACCCACTTATTAACTACTCTTACGAGTAAATTCTACCTTTTTCACTGCTATTAACCCTCTTAATCACTGTTTCCCCTGTGTCCTAACGTCAGAATAACATGTTACACGCTTGGAACCAGATCGCCTGTCGGGCAGTGATACTCTGCAAGTGCATCCACCGTCATCAGATCTCAGAAGCTTCAGGAGTCTGTCATGATAGTGCACGGCGCTCCATTGTTGCATTGCACCTCTGTGTAGATCTGTGTGTCCTCCCAGCCTTCAACCCGCACTGATATGTATCGTACAGTCGAGTCAAGTTATACCCACGACCCGCACAGCACAGGAATGCCCTCATTTTGTGTTCAATTGCGGTGAATTATTATCCACATTGCATTAAAGTGGCTCAGGCTGCAAGGGCATATCAGCAAACACGGTCAATGTTTTACGTGTCTGTGAATTATTATGCAGGAAGTCCATCATAACGCTTATATATTTTTCGAGAGCAGTAGAGCAGCTCCCTAAACACATGGCTATGTGTGTGATGTCTCTCAGTAGAGTTTTTAGAACAGCTCATTATACGCACCTCAAGCAAATGGGATTTCATAAGAGCAGAGGTGAATTACATTGCAAACATCTCTCAGTGCATTTGTCAAAGGTAGTGACGGTTTACGATATGCACTTCATGAAAAATGCCAGCATATTATTGGCTTCGTGATCCTGTGCAGGCTGCACGGACTTAATATATATTGCAATTATGATGTGACAGTTGTGGAATTTTAATGTAATCTTGAGGGCGTTGCAAGTTTTTGTTATTGAAATTTGCATGATATTCTCACATGGTGTTGCTTGTGGTTTTGTTAGTTTCCAATATACAGTTCATCAAAATAATTGCTTGATAATGGTTTGCTGATGTTTTCTGGGTTTGACTTAAGCTGTGTTCTCTGTGTCACAGACATGGCATTTTAAATGCATTCTAAATCTATACAGTTCTGACATTTTGCGCATCATAAACCTGTGCCCGATTCACTCACGCAGAATTGATTTAAATGTTTCAAGCGGCAGGGAATGGGTTGAGTATTTTTTGTGTGTAAAAAAACTGCTTTAAAAGCAAATGCCATATTTTTGGAATGGGAATGTTTTGGCTGCTATGGACGCCACACATCAATAGGGCCCCTCGGTGCAGAGTAAATTTGTGGTCATTCACTGCCAAGCGCTATCTGCGAATTGGTTTTGTCTCGGGACCATTCCATCCATTTCTTCTGCCCTCTTCAAAAAAAAAAGCACTGAACCATACCACACACCAGTTCATGAGAGTACATTGCTTGTATTTAGATTTTAGTTTTTTCATTGGATATCACCAGGGCCCTCTAATGGAGACATTTGTAATGGTTGGTCCCTACAGTGTCAGTTCTGGCATATATGAAAAATCCCTGAATATTTTCCTTTAAAAACTTCAGTTAAGTAGCTAGGCAACAGAAAGTTAACACCAAGATACAACCTACTGTAAAGGAATGTGAAGAGCCAGGTTAAAATGTAACATGGCCCTTATTCAGAGTATTCAGTGTAAGTCTGTTGCTGTCTGTTGCTGAGAAACTCCATTGCATCTCCATGTGGTTTTATTTTTATATTGGAATGTGTTTTGGAACAATTTTGAAGTATTCAAACTTTTCCCCACACGACCAATGTCAACAAAATATATTTTTTTTCCACTTCCATTGCATAACCTTATCTATTCCAGGGAAAAGATTCTTTCCAATAAAACACAATGTATCGGTAATAATGCAGGTTACACTGTCAAAGCTTGACCTCAGGGGTCATTGAAAACGAGAAGTGTTTCAGTATCGCATACACTTGCCAGGTTTTGTTGTTTGTGCACATTTCCCCCACAATCATATGTAGTGAAGTGAATGCTGCTATAAAAGTTTCAAACAGTAACTAGATAAATGTAATTGAACCCTCTATGCTTCTGATTTCAACTGGAGATGCCATCTCACGTGTAGTCAACTGCGTATCTGCATGAATATTTTCTCTTGAGCTTTGAAGTCGGGAGAACTCCGCGGGGAAATCTCTTCTGCTTGCCAGCACTGCAGTCGTTTTCTCAGTGTTGCGAGCTTGCTTGCTTTTGAACCCACTCATCGTCGTGTCCACTGGGGTGGACAGTTGTCAGTTCTTGGCATTTACTCCCTGGCGCATGCAGCCCTCGCCATAGGACATCTCCGATGCAATCTCGTCGTGAAAATATGACTTGTCTGGCACAAATGTTGTCTGAAGCAATTCTGGTTGGGGGCAGCTGGTGGAAGCCACGGTCTGTGGACGTGATCGGAATATGTGAATAAATTCTGTGGAAAAAAACCCACGTTTGGTGGCCTCCCTTTGACTAATATCACATTGAAATAGTCTCATTGTCTGAAACCGCTTAGTCTATACAGGGTCACGGTGAAACCGGAGCCTATCCCGGCAGACACAGGGCGCAAGGCAAGGATATACCGACGATGGGACGCCAGTCCATCGCCGGGCACTGCGGGGCAATTTAGCCTGCGAGCCAATCAACCTATGTAGCAGCATGCTTTTTGGACTGTGGGAGGAAACCGGAGTGCCCGGCGAAAACCCACGCGGACACGGGGAGAGCATGCAAACTCCACACAGAAAGGCACCCGAGCCGAGAGATTCGAACCCGGGACCTTCTTGCTGTAAGGCGACAGCGCTAACCACTGGGCCACCGCGCCGCCCACATTGAAATAGTATTTTTTTTAAACAGTTTTGCTATTGCGCATGCATCGGAGGATGAATGTTAAGCACTTTGCGACCTTTGGGTGAAAGTCGCTATACAAATATAAACTATTATTATTACAGTAAAACCTCTGCAACGAACCTCTATTGATTTGACTTTGGAAGCAACGGATGTGTGCCACTACAGAGACAGTGGTCTACATTGGCGTTCATAATGTACAGGTTGTTATAAAATATGGTCATTACTCAGTATATAATATTGTTGCATAAGCATCTGGATTGAATGAATTTGTGGACACTCTTTCCCCCTACTGGTCTGTTATATCGATGTGTTACTGCAGCGTTATTATGCGTTGCCAACAATCACGTGCGCTCGTTGCGTTTGCGCGAACCCAGGCAGGCATGGAGGTGGGCAGCCTGCTGCGTGCGGTCTTCGAATTCCGGCCCAGCGTGCCGGAGGAGCTGACGCTGTTCGTGGGAGACGTGGTGCTGCTCTTGGACACTGTCGACGAGTTCTGGCTGTTGGGCAAGAAGGATGGGGTCACAGGTGAGGGCGTGGGGGCCACCGGAATACTCTGAGCCGAGCTTGGAAGGCTGCCCGACACTCTACCCCCAGGAGAGAATACAGCTCTGCATGCAATCAAGTTGGTTGAGGCTCGTTGTACATTGCACGTTTTAAGTGTAATTAAGGTGGTCTGGAGGACCCTTTAGGTTCGATTTGACGATGCTCTTCATTGTATCTTGAGTTGATTACCGCCGTCTTAATAGTCATCTCCACGGCGCTCATTGATTTGTTTTTATCCTGCAGAGTCGCGTTGAGTGTTCATTAACCCGATTTAAGTTGGCCAGAAGGGATGGCTATTTGGTACAAACTGTTGTTTCTGGATGTGTTGGGAGTACATTGTGTCCTGTGTCAACTGGAAAACCTGCCAGCGTCTGGCTACAGGAAGCTGACGTTTTGTTTAAACTTGCAGCGATAGCTTTTGTAATATGCTACGATGTCGTTTGTCATGGCACGTGTGTGTCCACACTTCCTGTAACCAAAAATGGAACTCCAGGCATTGTTTTTAAAATTTGCAAAAGCAGACTGTGGGCTGAAGTGTACTGCATACGAGGAATGTTGTGAATAATTACGTAAGTACAAATTGTAAGTTGTACATAGACAACAAATTGAGCACTTTCATCAATTCCTTTGGTTGTAAATATTTTTTAAATAATGAAAGATGATGTAACCAATGACCCATTTCGATGAATATTTGGAATAGAAATAGTTAGCTGTTATTTGACAGAGATAACAATTCTAATCTAGAAATGCAAATATTATATTCTTATTAACTGCTACCCATAATGCAATGTACCAGCAACATCATTTTACTTTTAATACACATGAGTTTATATAATAATCGATTTTTTTTTAGATTGAGGGGTTTATTCTTCCGTAGCAATGAATAGCCATATTTTCGTATGCCAGTTTAAAATGGTCCTCTGCAAAATATCTTTAATATGTAATTCTTATCAGGCCCTGCTGTGTATAGTTAAGTCTTTTGAAACTTATCCCCTCTTGTGGTATATTGTTCCTTTGAAGTCAGTATTATAATAATAATTCCAGTGTTTAACGTGCACATATGCGTTCATTGTCAAAGAGAAATAAAGCAAGAGAGCTTGCCAAACATGGTGAGTTCTTTTGTTCCTTTGCTTTTTTAAACGCTGACAACACTGTATCCTCATCAAATAATTTATTCGTAGACAACAATTCACACAAAATGTCGCTGTGCCAAAAACAAGCCGTTTTTATCACTGTAACACGTAGTGCCGAAGAACATGGCTCTACTCATGAAGCCGGTTTTGAAACGATTCCAATTGAAACGATTCTAATTACACAGCAGGGTGGCGCAGTGGTAACATCTGCGCCTCACAGAAAGAATGGTCTTTGCCCGAGCAGATTCGATCCCCGCCTTTAAAAAAAAAAATCTCATTAATTAATTGACCGATGACATCCCAATATATAGGCAGCAGTGTGTGGCAATGTGGTGCCGGCAAACCGCCCGGCTGCCTCTGCCGCCTCTCTGTGCTTTCCTCGTGCCTCCGAGTCGTTCTCTGTCGAATGAATGCCTTCGACAGTGAATGAATGTGTGCGCGTTATAAATGTAAAATTATTATTATTTGACATATATAATGAATGTACAAAAACATGAGCGGCTACATACGCATGCTTGCACACATTATGCCCCTCTTTGTTCTTCACGTTGCTGTCCCACAGGGCAATTCCCGTCCAGTTTTGTGGAGCCCATTCCCATCCCCGCGCTGCAAGTTAAAGAGAAGCTCTACGTTTGCACAGAAAACTTCAATCCTCTCACGGCTGACAGTCTGGAGCTCAGGAGGGGTGAGCTTCCCGCGATGCGTGACACCCCGACACATCGTCAGCAATGAAACGCTACCGCAGGGAAATCTCCGATCAGTGAAAGTCGTTCGTCACGGTGACCCTGCTAACAACAGGATGTGTCTGTCCGCAGGAGACGTGCTGGTGGTGGAGGAAGCTCTCGACACCAACTGGTTCCGCGGACGCCGGGACAGTCGCCGGGGACTCATCCCCGCGTCGTGCGTCGCCGAGCTCCGGCTGCCGGTTAAGCCGAGTCGGGACGGTCGCTCGGAAGCCGACGCCGACTTGGCCTTGCCCGCGAACGCTCTCGGCCGAGCGCGAGCGATCATGGGCCTCACGGCGCAGATGGAGGGCGAGCTCGACTTTCGCGAGGGTGACGTCATCACAATAACCGGCATCCCCGAAGAGGGCTGGTATGACGGGGAGATCGACGGCAGGAGCGGCACGTTCCCCGAAGGCTTTGTTGAACTCCTCAAACCGCTGAAGAAGAAGGACCACTGTCAAGATGAGGAGATCGTGGATTCTGACCGAAGCACTTTATGCGGAAGTGAAGATGGACCGCTCAGCCAAGGCAACATTGACGGCAATGAAATTTACGCTGTTGCACTTTATGATTTTGAAGCCATCGAGGCCGATGAGTTGGACTTCAGAAAGGGAGACCGAATAACAATCATTCAGCAGCTGGAGGACAACTGGCTGGAAGGTGAAATTCGGGGCCGCAGAGGCATTTTCCCAATTCGATTCGTAAAAATTGAAACTAAAGAGTCACCGCCGCCGCCTGATCGCGGGCATAAAACGGAGAGTAATCCCAGTTTGAACTGTAGTGAAAAAGAAAGTACAAGCTTTAAACAGTCAAAGAGTTTTGACGTATACCAAAACAAACTGCCATGTAATATGCTTGAAAGTAATGAAAACGGCTTAAAGTGGGACTCTTCAAACATAGAGATCTCTGTTAGCAAACAGCCGAATGTTTTGGTATCACCTGCCAGCCAATCGTGCACGTCTGACACATTAAAAGATAGCACAGGATCGCGCTTCCCATGTTCGCCTGTCCGGCGCTATGATGTGCATCCTGAGGTCGGAGAGCACGGAGATGCGACTGTTGAAAAATCAGTGAAGATGGACTTTACTGCCACAATAAGGTCAGAGCAAGAGACATCCAAAAGATCTCTTGACAGAGAGTCTGTACACCAAGACCTGCTGCAGTGGGTGGCGACACAAAAGAGACATGCCAAAGACAGAAGCGAGAGTTGTG
Source organism: Mordacia mordax (assembly GCA_036362905.1). Classification (NCBI taxonomy): domain Eukaryota; kingdom Metazoa; phylum Chordata; class Hyperoartia; order Petromyzontiformes; family Petromyzontidae; genus Mordacia; species Mordacia mordax. Next base: position 20,159,181 of record JAZEWT010000009.1, on the reverse strand, counting down.
AAGCTTTATACACGAACGTGTGTTCAAGCAGCAGCGCTGAATCTACAGCGCATAATGGTGGCTTGTCTTCTAGCAATGAGCCAAAGCCTGATCCGCGGAATATCAGCGTCGGCGTTAGGTTGTCCGATTGCACCTCGACAGATCTTGAGCGAAAGTTAACCGAGCAAGTAATGCAATTTAATCAGAGTCTCTCAAGCAAGAGGTCGAGTGTGAGCTCAGAAGCACATGACCTGCAAGGTCCCCAGCAGCAGCAGGGGCTGAATAACGAACAAGGACAGAGCCGCCCTGCCATCCCTCCTCGCCCCGACGTGACTCAGCAGCTCGAGCCTCCACCACGGGCGCACCGCACCCCGCCGCCACCCCCTGCCAACCGCCGCGCGTCTGGCCCTCCGAGTGCGCCGCCGCCGCCACCACTCCGCGCCGCCAACGCTGCCGTCTGGCAGAGCGCCGAGGACAGAGAAGGTGGTGGAAAACTGATGCCCACGAGACCGGCACCCATGCCTCCGGGACAGGCGGGAACCGCCTTGGAAACGGGCGCTATTCCGAGCAGGGCGGCCTCGGCGTGCAGCGACAGGGGATGGGATGGATCACCCGTGTCTGCGCCGATGCCTCCCTATCGGCGGAACCGCTCCAGTGGAGATCTGTCTGCAGATTTGGCTCATGTCGGACAGAGATTGCAGCCAGGTGTCCCTTTCCCAGCAGATGCAATCGCAAGACCAGTGTCGGGTGAGTGCAGTATGATAGCAATGGTATGTATGTGGCATTCTTATAGTGGAAGGATATCACAAGGACATTTTTTTAATCGGGCGGCGCGGTGGCCCAGTGGTTAGCGCTGTCGCCTCACAGCAAGAAGGTCCCGGGTTCGAATCTCTCGGCTCGGGTGCCTTTCTGTGTGGAGTTTGCATGCTCTCCCCGTGTCCGCGTGGGTTTTCGCCGGGCACTCCGGTTTCCTCCCACAGTCCAAAAAGCATGCTACTACATAGGTTGATTGGCTCGCAGGCTAAATTGCCCCGCAGTGCCCGGCGATGGACTGGCGTCCCATCGTCGGTATATCCTTGCCTTGCGCCCTGTGTCTGCCGGGATAGGCTCTGGCTTCACCGTGACCCTGTATAGGACTAAGCGGTTTCAGACAATGAGATGAGATGAGATTTTTTAAATCCAAAAGTGAATAGTCTGCCTGCAGGAGTGATGTTTCTATGTAGCTTGATGCAGTTAAGTTTTTTTGAGTCATTTTTTTTTATACATGGAAAAGTTGATCTATAATGTCAACGGCACACATGCTTTGCTGTTTTCGAATGAATGAACAGGCCGTTACAGTCAGTGCAATAGCAGTATTAACCAGGTTGGCTGCTGGGCTTGAACTGTGCTTGTCTGTAACAAGTGGTAGTCATGTCTCCCCTTGGCCACGAACCCAAGTACACCAGTGAATGATCGCCTTCTCTTGAATGTGGCTTGAGTGGATTGCCATCAACAAATTAGCATTGCTGAGTGTAAATTTACCCCGCCTCTTTTGGGAACATTCACACTGACTTCATAGGCAAATTGTAGCTTTTGCACCTGTTTAAAATGCCATTACGGAAATGGAAATGTTTAAATATTGTTCGCCACCGTCGCGATGATACGCTGGAGACTAAGAGCTGTTTGACTGTCTTGGCTTGCTGTTTGCTCATTACGTTACTCTTTCTCTTATTCCTCAGCCCAGCTGCAAACTCATGACCTGATAGATCTTGGGAGGGAAGATGAGCTGCTGCATTTTGGTGGCAGCCACGGAAGCCAAGACAGCAGTCTTGACAACACCACAGGTACCACGCACTATTGGAGTCATTTCCAACATAAGTAACAAGGTAATGGTTTCATGGTGACATATCATCACGTGATGGAATACATCCTCCTTCACTTTCACTCAGTGGAGAGGAGTACAGCCTTGGATTGTGTGATGTTGAATAAATTGTCACAGCCTTGTGTGACCCTTACCACTGACACACCTCCCCAGACGAGGAGTTATTTTCAGTCTAGTTGCAGGGTTAGAGACTCGAATGTTATAACTGGGTGTTTGTGCGCGTTTTTTGTTGTCTTGATTAGTTGGCAGTGAACATATTGTTGTGCACTTTCCATCTGCTCTATCCTTATGACCGTTTGACAACTTTGCACGGGTACACCGAGTCTTAAAGCCGTGCGTGTCTGACTTCACTCACCAGACGAGGTGAATGGGGAACATTTTTTATTTGAGTATTGGAACAGTTACGCTGATCTTTAGAACTTTGTCAACGATCCAGGACAGTATGCCTTCATGGAGACATTCCAACATTGATTGTGTTTGTTTGGGGGAGCATCAGCCAAGGGTGGGGTGCATGACAATGACCAGCGGAGAGCGTTTGTTTGTCCTCGATGAGAGCACAAATCCTTTGTTACATCACACAGCCCGGTGTAGTGTTAGCTCACATTTAAATTATGTACATGGCACTAGACAAACCTGTTCTTTTAAAAAAAAACCGAGAAATCGTGATGTGTAGAGGGCGAATTGCAGTCAACGCAGCATAGTTGTGCAACTACAGTACGCAAGGCGTTGTACAATGATATCTCTTCGACGTAATTGGAAACAGAGTGTTTTCACTGCACTGAACTGTATAGAAGGCTTCGTGGAAGCAATGATAAAGACCGCTTATCTTGCTTTCAGTGTTGAGTTGTGGGTAACAAAGCGAGTGCAGACCTAGTTTAGTGCAATACCTACGTCAGCCTGCGTTCCTTTAATAGAGGAATAGCATAACTCCCTTCCTCAAGCCCACTGGTTAGCAGACCTCGACATTAGCATCTAGCTCATGAGCAAATCGCCATGCTCGGGAATACACTTCGATAAATAGTAACGTGGTGCCACCTAGTGGTGATACATCGCAAATGCCGCTTTAACGTAAACAGAGGGCAGCTGTGTTCTATTTTAATATCATGAACTATAATAACTCCATTGCCGGATAAAGGCCTCCCTACGTTGTTACCATCTCAAGGTCTCGTAATCCAGCAATCCATCGAGCGCATGTGGTGTCCCAGCTCTTCATCTCTGTGAGGTCTTCGTGTGGGAGTGTTCCCGCGTTATACCGCAATATACCTTAGTCATTTCGAGAGGGTGGTGGTGAAGCCAGAGCCTCAGGGCAGGGCTATACCCCGGGGATGGGACGCCAGTGCATCACATGGCGCTGTGTACAATTTAATCAGGCCAACCAACTGAGACTGCGTGCCTGTGGACTGTGGGAGGCAGCTGGAAGCCGGGCAATAGCCCACGCGCCCTTGGGGAGAACGCGCATACAACCACACAGAAAAGCACCCGCGCCGGGACTCGAACGCTAGTGCTGCTCTTGCTGTGAGCCGCCAGCGCTATGCGCTGCACCACCGTTCCACCCGCAATACAGGCATGTTCGTTGTACCGCGCAAAAACACTGCAAATTCACGCTATCGGTAGTTTTTTGCCAGTATACATACATAAGATTACAACAGGTTTTACCGTATCTGGCGTTAAGATCTTTACACCTGCATAATCGCCAGTTACGGTAAAACATGTTGCAATCTTATATATGTATACTGGCAAAAAGTACCCATAGCGTTAACAGCTCCACCTTAGCAATAAAGCATTGAGGCCGCATTGTCCTGAGCTGACTGCCTTTTGGCAACGGCTGACACCGGCAAATAGGCTCAAAAGGAAGCCACTGCCAGGTGAAGGACAGTGCATAGGTTATCAAAGCTACCTGTTTGCATACTTTGCCA
>JAZEWT010000009.1:20127882-20139516 GCA_036362905.1 Mordacia mordax | reverse complement strand
ATGCGGCTCTTTTGAGCAGTTGTGCAGCGGGGAGGGGTAAGCAAGTTCGAACATCTCAGGGGCACCTGGGCAATTTGGTCAGGACAATTAAGTTTGGTGGCATGGTGAGTGTTTGGCTTCTTGAATTTTTAACCGAGGACTGCGCTCAAACATGTTCGTGGGTTGGAGGGAGGAATCTAACTTTAACTTTTAACATGAGGGGTAGAGACCAGCTGAGATTCAGCCCTTCAGCTGTTCAAGGGAGGGGGGGGGGGCGTGGGGGGTGAGAGTCAGTCAGGTGGCCAGCTGGTGTCAATCCGGCAGACACTATATATTATGACATTATAGGCCAATTAATTGATGAGTTTTTGTGTTTTTTTAGCTGTGGGAGGAAACTGAAAAAGCCTGAAGGAAAACCATGCACAGCAGGGAGCGAGAAGGCACAAACGCCACACAGCAAGGCTTCCCGAGGCAGTAATAGAACCGCCTCAGGCAGGACGCTCTTGAGGTGCAGATATTACCACTGCGCCACCCTGCAACATCTCAGCACTGGGGGTAATTTAGAGTAATTAACCCAGGCAGATGTCTGCAGTGGAGGATTATGAGCCTGCGCTTGAATAGGGGTACTGTATTGTGTTACCAGCACAGATGATTGCAGGAAAGAAGGCTCACACTATTTAAAGTTATTCTGTTTAACTAGGATGCGAACTCATTAGACCAGGATGAGTGACTTCACCTTAAATAGAAAAGAGTTGAACGATTGCTACGCATAATCCCAGTCGAGTAATTTGCAGGTAATTTTGAAAACTATGGTTCGGAGTTTAATTTTACTCAGAGCTGTCCAGTCTGAGCACTGGAAAACATATCCTTTCCCCGGCACCCCTGCCCGTGGGGGGGCTTGGATCTAAACCTGTTTGGTTGAGAGTTGAGAGACGAGAGGGTCCCAGAAAAGTATTCCCTAATAAAGTATGCACCGTGGTGGAGGGCCAGCGTTTGAGAACGAGCGAACCCAAACAAAACACGAGACGCATCACCTCGGTTGCGCTGGCGCCGCCGCGCCTTCGTGGCGACGCGGCTGACTGACGGAGCTGCCGTGCGTAGCAGGTGGCGAATCTGGACGTGGAGGGGCTGTTCGGGAACCTGGAGGACGTGCTGGAAGTCAACGCCCGCCTCTACGACTCGCTGCTCTCAGCCGTCAACAAAAACCGCCCCGAGGCACAGAGAATCGGTACACGAGGATACCGCGCGTCGTCCGTCGCTCGCTCTCCACTTGTTTATCTGTTCGGCGTCAAGCGTCTGGAACTGAAGCTGAAGGCTGCTCGATTAAAAACATTTTGAGCATGCTGATGGGGTATGCTATAGGCCAAAGGTTCTCAACTTTTTACACCCCAAGGCCCACCAAACCCACTTGGGTTTGATCTCCACGGACCACTAGGTGGCGCTCGTGACCCACTCATATAAATCGGTTGAGAATGGCAGCGTTATGTGTTTAATTAAATTTTATTCACACGCTTGGCGACACGTACATTGGTGTATTTTTAGCAAGCGTGTACGGTAAAAATAGAAAATCCCTCTTGTTAATCCACTGCTGGATGTGGGCCCCTCGACACCATGTAGTTTGTGAGGATTATTTGATTGCCACTGTGAATGTCACTCGACCACTTATGCTAGCCTTGGCTGGGAATTGAACCTAGGTTGCTGCGTTTGTGTCACTGTGCACAAACTACTGTGGCACTGTGCACAAACTACTGTGGCACTGTGCACAAACTACTGTGGCACTGTGCCACGCCCGAGCATAAACATTGCAATAAAAAATAATGTAAGTTACGAAAGCACTGTCAAGTTTTTACCAGCACTCTGTCAGGAAGGTTTACAGTTGTGCTGTTTCATCCCAATGTTGGCAATAAGGGGTGTTTATAGGGTGGTGATAGGCCCCAGAAATAAGGCATATACTGCTTGTTGTGGAGGTTTTTCGTTATAACCCAGCGAGCTGCCCTAGTTAATACTGCACTTGTATTAACCATAATATACGTGGCATCTGCTTCCCATTGTATGTTAAATATCGACTGAGCATCATTCAAAAGAGGCCATTGTGTGCCAGCATACTGGGACAACTGTGGGGGTGGGGGGTGGCTTTAAATGATTGCAGTAAGATAAGTAGTGTTAAGTCACTTCCTAGATGCAGAACACCTTCTCAAAACTAAATAACTATTATGGTTATTACAGAAGATGCCTTGTGTGGACCGTGAGTCATTTGTAATTTTTATCATAGTTAACATTTTATGTTATTATCTTCTTGCTGTGTGCATTCATATCATCATTGTTGTGAAGCCGCATTGCCCACTGCTGGGCGAGCGTGTGACCGGGGTGAAACGTTGTTGTCTCCAGGCGAGATCTTCCTCGCCTTCAAAGGCGAGCTCGAGGATGTCTACAAGGTGTACTGTCGCAACCACGACGACGCCATCTCCCTTCTGGAGGCCAGCGAAAAGGACGAGGACATCAAGGCACAAATGGCGGCATTTTTCAAAAACATCAAGTGAGCTATGTCGTTGTTGTTGTTGCCGCCTGCTGTCCTGGTTGACCTGGCTTGGCCTGTTACCCTGCAGTGGTCAGGGTTTTGGAGAAAAATATTACGGCCGAACGCCCTTCCTGGTGACAACCGCCTGTAGTTGGAAAGTCTTCGGATCGTTGTTTGCCTGGAACCTACCCCCAGACCTGTTGATCAAGAGAAACCCCAGCAAAAATGCTTAACTCCAGTTGATACAACTCTGGGGTGTGTTTATATACACATGTGCATATATATTTTAAGCGTTCCTCGATTTTAGCAGTACATGCATTTATAATGTCAGCAATTACTACCACCCTCATGGTTATCATGAGTTACCTAACTGCTACTGGATAAAGGCCTCCAAAAATATTTGCATTTCTCACAATCCTGAGATGCAGCAGTGCTTTCAGCACCGCCATGTGAGCTGATCTCTTTACTCAATCTGTTGGCATATTCCCTTCTTTGGCTGTCACTCTTTGGTCGCACCCACCGTCGTCATCCATTGCAGTGATGTTCCTTACACAAGCGCAATTTCAGTCACAGTCAAGGTGGTGTCTCACAATTTTACACGAAGGATATTGCGACAAACATATGTAACAAAGTTGATTCGTGTTGGATCTCCTAAACCTGCCTCCACTCAACGTAGCCAAATCGTAATGTTTTGTCACCTTAGTAATTGGCTGTGTCGGTTGGAGGCATCCTTAGCATGTGGGAGGAAACCGAATTACCTGGGCAAAACCCATGGATGTAGCCAATCATACTCCGATTCTGTTTGCTGAAACGTCATTTCCTCCTTGAATCATATCTAAATGCCATATCAAGCGCACAATAATCGCGGTGAAAAAGTAATCCTATGTTTTTGTAAGCAATGGGCGCAATATCGTGCTTGCGAGAGTTTTGTTGCGTATTCCGCTGGTCGTTCCGACGGCTTGTATATCATTGTAACCAGGGAAAGGTCCAACTACATAAACCTGGGAGCGCTGCTGATCAAGCCGGTGCAGAGGGTGATGCGCTACCCGCTGCTGCTTACCGAGCTGCTGGGGGCCACGCCGCCGTCTCACCCGGACCAGCCGTCCCTGACCAACGCGCTCGTTGCCTTGCGGCAGCTCAACCACAACATCAACGAGTTCAAGCGCCGCAAGGACTTGGGTGAGTGGTGTTGCGCGATGCAGGGGCGGCCACGGCCACAGACCCGGCTGCAGCTCCTCTTGGATAGACGGCGATAGAGCTGAGCTGTGGGACTTCACTGTAACCGCTACGTACGAGAGTTGCTCTCGAGGGCTACTCTTTCAGCGTAGCAGTGTCGAGCCTTCCCACCTCTCTCTCCCGACATTTTGCCTCCTTTGACGGAGCCATCATCGGGCTTCTAACTGAAGCTCACGGCCAACACCAGTGATTATTTTCTTGAGTACCTGATGCGGTATGTACACATTGGTACGAGGGAGACAAAGGCGGCCGGTTGTGGTGCTGGCCAATCAACCCCTTCGTGTGCCGTGCTGGCGTTTATCGGTGCTACTCGTGAACCACACGTGAACCACACGTGACCCTGCTTTCTGCGCTCGCTACACGGGGGATGCTTGTTTTCTGGAAACCCACTGCGATTGTTATTCTCGTAACGTTTTTCAATTTCTCGGCAGTGGTCAAGTACAGGAAAGATGACGATTCTTCGCTCATTGACAAGCTCTCCAAACTGAACATGCATTCCATCCTGAAGAAGTCAAGCCGGGTCAGTGGACACCTCAAGCATCTGACGGGCATGGCTCCACAGGTAGAGAGGCACCAACTTGCTCACTAAAATCATTTACCCACAACGGGGCCTTTGAACATGTCAACGATTTTGAGCTGTTTTTGGTTCTGTGCTAAGTCTGTGTTTTCTTTGATAAGATTAAAGGCGTTTGCTCCGTTTCCACATAATCGGGTACCTTTCCAAGTGATGACGTTCGCAATTGTGATTGTGGTTTTGCGTGCGGAGTTGCGTTAGGTTTTGAGGTAGCAGTTTTTGTGCGTGCGGTGTGTGGAGTGATCGCGAGTGAGCAATGCAGCGTCACTGCCCTCGGAACTGTGCATCCACTCACGCCCAACATCAATGACAAGATATCGCAACCTCTTTTTTTGGGGCCTCTTGTCGGTTGGCTTAGCTTTAAAAGAGCCACTGTTTGTCTTGCCTAAATATTAGCATTGGGGAGGCAAAAGCAAGCAAGCATGCTGCTACTGGCCACACCACACCTTCTTGTGCTGGCTTTATTACTGCCTCACTAATAACAGCCTGTGCAGGCAATGCGAGGGAACTTTGCATTTGCCTGTGACTTTATAGGTGCTTTGACAGACGGATTCTCTTTGCAATATAAATATGTCAGCTCTGTTTGTGCTGTGTCTAGAGATGCATTCCCAGCATCTCACTATATAAATCTAAAATATGTATTAGTCATGGCTGATTTCGAGTTTGAAGTAAATGTATTGCAATGTTGTTCTGACTTCGAACGCTTTTACACAGGATATTTGAATTTGTTTCATGCTGTCGGGCGGTAGAGCGTTTCACAATTGACCAGATCATTATTTGTCATAATCCAAGAATAAATTATAAATCGTCATACCGCATTGGCTGTAATAAAAGCGTACACAAATATAGCAGTATTGCCTTGTTAGTTGGTGAGTGCGTGGCGTTGTTAGTCGGGAGCGGTGGTGTAGCGGTTAGCTCACCCAGCGATCCGAGTGAGAGTTCTGCTCACAGCCAACACAAGTGATGATTTTATGAACCAGTCCTGAGCCTCCCCTCCATCGACTTGGCCTCAAATGAGTATCTGGTAGATATGTAAACATTGCCAGCCACCCATCCTCTCCTATGCCTTACCAGCCTATTTATAGGTGCTACTTATTATTATTATTATTCATTATTATTTAGCAGACGTCCTTATCCAGGGTGACTTACATCATTATAGAGGTGTGAGGATATCACAGGCAAATATAAGGCAGCCATGCATGTGGCCAGCGCCAACGTTTGCCAGACACTGCATTACATTATGATGTTATTGGCCAATTAATGAATGAGCATTTTTTTTTTTAGACGTGGGAGGGAACTGGAGAAACCGGAGGAAACCCGCGCAGAACGGGGGAGAATACACAAACTCCACACAGAAAGGTGCCCTAGGCGGGAATCGAACTGCCTAGGACAGGACTTTCTGTGCGGTGCAGATGTTACCACTGCGCCACTCGCCAAGAGTACTTGCTCTGACAGTCTGTTAAGGCTTCACGGGAGATATCTGTCTCTGTCGGTTTTAGATCCGGGACGAGGCGTTTGCGGAGGAGGAGCGGGGTTTCCGTGCCCTCGAGCGCGCCGTCAAGTCCTTCCTGCGCAGCCTCTCGCTCTACACGCAGCAACTGCGGGTACGGAGGGACCTGCGCCACAGAGGCAGCGCCGTGCTTCCTCGCCGCGTAATCTCCAGCCTGCCTGTAGCGGAACATTCCTCTGCCGCTAGGGCTCATACGCACGGCAATCGATCAAGATGTTTTTTTTCTGAATGTGTGTTCAGTTAATGACATTTATACCTGAGATTTGCTTTCCATAGCTTTTCTTTCAGGGTAGCCGTGTCAAGTGTTCCTTCTCTCGCCTTTGCGACGTTTCACCTCCCGTGCTGGAGGCATCTTCAGGCGTTTCTAAGTCTGAAGATGCCTCTGCCCAGGTGGATGAAACATTACGAAGGCGAGAGATGGAATACTCGAGACGGCTGTCCTGAAAGAACAGCTTTGGAGAGCAATTCTCATACATTGAGCCATGAAAACCGACATCAGTTAATCTTTGCATGCGTCTTGGATGGTGTTAATACATAGGCTTTGTGGGTATAATAATGATTGATATTCTCATTGCAGCGGTTTAGTCTTCTAAAAATAGTAAAACATATTTTTAACGAATTGCATATCCTTGCAGAAGTTTGTGCCCAATGCATCTGTGGTGTGTGGTGGTGGTCAGCACAAGACTGGTTCACCATATCTATTGCGGTCCGATTCTATGCTGCACCAGCCTGCACTGACAGCGTGGTTAGGTTTAATTAGCCTGCGCGGTGTGCGGAGGCCCTCGTACCGTAGTGGATTGACAAGAGCTTTACATTTGTACACGCGTGGTTAATAATATTGATTTATAATAAGTAGCAGCTCTGCTTCAGTGTTTTCAGTTGGTTTAGAAAATGAAATGTTAATGCCACGCAGCAAACACCCATTCCAGCTACCGATGCGGCGGTTTGGTGAATGTCGCTGCACAGAGCGGAGGGATCGTGTGCGCGTCGTCGGCGTCGTTCCGTTGGCTGAACCGCGCGTCGTTCGCTCCGCCGTTGCGTTCCCTGCCGCGCAGGAAGCGCTGACCGCCGAGCTCCAGTGCTCCTCCAGCTTCTCGGCGCTTCACGCGAAACCCGACGCCGAAGGCTACCAGCACACGTGCCGGCGCATCACCACCGAGCTCTTCCCTCAGTTTGTACGCAGCACGCGCGCGCGCGCGCGCGGGGGGGGCCACGGATTCGACCTCCTCGCGACAGAATCGCGCTGGCAGCAGCGTTGACTCGGCGCAAAAGGTGGACCGGGGTTGTCGATGTCGGAGCGCCGAAGCGTGCTGGCACCGTCGGGTTCCTGGGGTTGTATCTGAGCAGCCACCTGCGCTTGTACCGGGCTCTCAAGTGGCGAGAGGCCGATGGTCTCAGCCCACCCACCAGGGATTGCACTTAATAACAATAATTTGGTTTCCTCCCACAGTCCAAAAGCATGCTGCTGCATTGGTTAATTGGCTCGCAGGCTAAATTGCCCCGCAGTGCCCGGCGATGGACTGGCGTCCCATCGTGGGTGTATCCCTGCCTTGCGCCCTGTGTCTGCCGGGATAGGCTCTGGCTCACCGTGACCCTGTATAGGACTAAGCGGTTTCAGACAATGAAATAAGATGAGATGAACAATAATTTGTTTGTGTGATCACTTTTTGCAAAATTCCAGCTTTGAGTATTGTTTGTCACGTGACAGGACAACATACTTTAAAGATATGCTGCCTGGGTTAATTGTCCTGACTAAATTGCACCCGGTGCCATGGGATGGTGTAACTTGCTTACCCCTCCCTGCTGGACAGCTGTGAAATAGCTCGCCAGTTTAAGCTTAATTAAAAATTGACTCACAGACTGAGCGTGCATGGGAAAATGCTGCCCCCTACTGTGATGACCGCTTCTCACTGGATGTGATATCTGAGCTGCTCTGTGATAATCTGCGTCCTTGGACTGTCCAAAGCAAAGCGTTACGTAGCGCTGTGAGAGATCCAAATCGATTTTCCGTCTCGTGCCATGACACCCGATAGCACGATTGCCATCAATTACAGAACAAGACACATCTAAAAATATAGCTATTACACTTAACCTCAGTGAATCACGCTCACTCGGACTGTCATCAGCATTCGACCCTCTGCTTCGATCCGTCGCTGTCGCTTAAAACACTCGCGACATGACCCGTCGCGCCCGCCGACTTTGCGGCGCTTGCAGAAGGACCGCATGGACCGGCTGGTGATCTCCCCTCTGTCCGCTCTGCTGGCCTCCTTTGCCGGGCCGCACAAGCTCGTGCAGAAGCGCTACGACAAGCTGCTTGACTACAGCGCGCGCCTCGAGGCGAGCGAGCGGAGCCGGGACCGGCGCGAGTCGGAGGAGCTGCAGGTATCGGTGCCGTCCGGCGTGCGTGCGCACCGCACGTCAGCGTCACGAGTCACGCTTTCGAACTCCAGCTGAAAGCGTCGGAGCGTAAGCTGCCTCCGTCTGTGACAAATGGGGAGGGGGGTGGGCACGATAACTAACATAGACATGATCCAGTATTAACACAAGTTAAGCGCAATGTGTTGTTACGATAAGGACTTTCCCAATGGACACTGGCGAAATTGATCAAAGCGTTTCCCAAATGGCGAAATTGATCAAAGCGTTGCCCAAATCTTGGGAGACGCAATGCAGAATGAAACTTAACTATTTGCAAATAAGATGATTTTTTTTGTGTGGTGACAACCAGCTGCCAGTTTTCTCTACTGATCATTGAAACGTCTCAGAAATAAACATGTTTAAAATCCCAAAAGAGCAGCTTTTGTTAGAAATCATCGTGTTGAAAATCATTACATAATAGATGGCTATGTGTAATTATACTGAACCTGCCCTATTTGTCGGCGTGTTTGCGTTAATGTTTATATTTCAGACAAATGGTTTGTTGGTAAACACAGAGTTGCAATTAATCAAACTGAAATGCAGAAACAAACATTATTATTGTAAGGGTTGACTACTTTGGATAGTGTTCATATATGGTTTATTAAAAAATTACTTGTAATAAAATTGCAAAGTTATGTTATTAAGATAATGCAACTGTACTTCTGGTACAGTGACAGCAAAATACATTTTCTAGTGCTATTTTATGAATAATAAACTCTCGACAGAAAAACTTAACATCTGTCAGTAACACTGTACCCTTTAAAGATAAAAAGATAATCTGGCAACTTTTTATTTTAGGGAATAACCCTTCTTCATACCACATACAGCGAAGACAGGAATTGTGAGTTGGCTTTACACCATGGGACCTGGTGAAAATGTCTTTTTGAAACGTTTTCAGATTACCCGTTTTTAAATGATCCTACAAATATACACCGAGTAGTATCTATTGCCTATCAGACCAACATTTCACGAATCACAAAGTATTACTAAAAATACTTCATATTAAAAGTAATTGTATAAAATGTTGTTGGCACACTCTATTGTGGGAATGTTTGTTGTTATGCGATCAAGGTATAATCACACTGGCAGGGCATTCTTGGGCCTTGCCGCTATCTCAGGGAAAGGATTGGACCCGGCCTATATTGCTAAGGCAGTGCAGTGAGAAATAAGTGTACAACTATGAAACTAAGATAAATAAATAGAACAAGTACGTTGTTTGACCGGCCACCCCACGTCCCCTGCAGGCAGCCCAGAAGGACTACGTTGCCCTCAATGCCCAGCTGCTGGAGGAGCTGCCCTTGCTGAGAGCGGGAGGTCAGGCTCTGCTGAGAGCTGCGGCGCGCAATCTGGTGGCGGTGCAACGCGACCTCGTCCTTGCCATCCTGCAGCAGCTGCAGCCCCTCGACGCACCGGTGCGCCACCCGGCACTGGGCACCGGGCACCGGGCAGTGTGTCCCTTGCCCTGCAGCCTCTCCCTTGTGTCCCCATGCCCCGTGTCTCCGCGCCCACGGGGCGCGGAGACACGGGTGTCTTCGTTTCCCCCCCACGCATCGTGTCCGAGCATCTTTGTGCTCCATGTTTCCTGTACCCCCAAGCCCTTTGTTCACCGTGTCTCCGTGCCCCACGACCCCCGTTTCCTGCTCCCATCTTGCCCTTCGCCCCACGCGCCGCGTTCCGCGTCCCGGCGACGCTCGACGCGCCGCGGCCCCTCGCTCAAAGGTGCGCGACCTTCGCGGGCGCTCGCCAACAGCACCGTTGAGGATTCACCGGGTGGGGGTTTGCGCGTCTGGTGCAGGCGGAGCCGGGCGCGTTCGGCGCGCGTCACGTGCACGCGCTCACCGAGCTGCAGCGCTTCAGCTTCATGTGCGACGCGCCGGACAGCATGCGCCGCGGGCTCGACGGACGGCGCAGCATAGACCGGCGTGCCGCCCCCCGGCTCTCCGGCACCCTGGTAGCGCCCGGCGGCCCCCGCACCTCACTCATCGCGTCACCCGCGCTGCCCTTTTCGCTCCCTTGTAACGACCGCCACGGTTACCAGTAACATCACTGATTGATTCCTCAACCCATGTTGAGGAATCGGTTCGTCTCATCCGTACTGTGGTCAACCACTAGCACATTGCAGATCGCAATAGCTCGCTCGCACACTCACGCAATTTCCCACCCACTTCAGTCACTTATCCACCACACTTAAGACAACAACACATCTTTCCTTTGTGCCTTACACCACTCCACTTGTGAATTTCCTCCCATGATATCTCTTACCAAGCTGATGATGATTGCTTCGAAAAGCTGCTCTCTCGGGACAGCCGCGTCGATGGCTCTCTCACTCTCCTTGCGACGTTTCGCCTCACGTTAGAGGCATCCTCAGGCGCAGTGTGCGTGTGTAGTGCCTGTTGCTCCTTTATATATGTGGGTACTATGCATGTGTCGAGTCATCTTTTTGTTGTGTAAGGTCTACATCTGAATCACATTAACAATCATTTCCTTATCTTATTCCCACCCTTGAACTGCGATAACCCCCTCCCTGCTTTGTCTGTGGCTAGTCCCCTAATTCACCAAGCAGTTGTTATAAACATTCTCTAGTCAAGAATCGTGCTGTTTGTCGCTGGCTGTTCAACATTTTTGGCCTTTCTCCATGTGCTCAGCAACTACGTTAAAAAACGTAACCAGCATTGTTGTTCTTGTCATTGTCTAAAGCAGTCGAACATTTAGTCAAGTGCTCTGTCTTATACATTTTTGATGGAGGAGTGTGAAATGTTTGTTTTCCCCCATATTAACAGCTCAACCAATCGCTAAACTCTGTAAATATTTTTTAGATACAATATGGCTGATTATAATATTTGGTATTCCTCATTACACCACATTCTTTAGTATCACTCTTCACCCTTCACTCAGACTCATTAGTGTCGTCTCATCGTCATTAGTAATGCTATGGCTCAGTCATCATTCGCCCAATTTCCAGGCGGCGAGCGGGAGTGCGCAGACGGAGTCTGGCCGCTCGGAGCTGCTGGCGCGCTTCCCGCCCGACCGCCTCTTCGTTCTCGATCGCAACGTAAACGTGGCGCAGCAGCTCGATCTGGCGCTGAGCGAGGGCGAGCTGGTCGCCGTCATCAAGCAGCAGGATCCCATGGGCAGCCACCGCCGTTGGTTCGTCAGCAACGGGGGTATGCGCCGCACGCTTGCCCGCCCTGCCCGCGCGCCCACACGTCTCGCGGGCGCACGCACAGCACCGCGGCCGGCCGTACCAACTCTCCCGGCTTCGGTGTCGGTAGAGGCTGCTCCCGCTCGCGGTCACGGTGTCGTGGGTAATTTGCCGGATAGGTGCATTGCCAGGGCGACCACAAGGACGATGTCAGAATTGCTCACCACAGCTCTTCTTTCGGATCGCCGTGTCGATCGTGC
>JAZEWT010000009.1:20115728-20127410 GCA_036362905.1 Mordacia mordax | reverse complement strand
TGTGAATGACTTCTTTGTATTCTTACGCGGCACGTAATTAGGAATCATTAGCCCCGACAGCTGTTCAATGAATTGTCGCGATTTTAGGTCATGGTTTAGTTCAATAATAGATTATTTTCTTTGTTTATTTGCCACTGCATTTGTGTTGTTTCTGGGTGTTTTTTTTTTCCCATCTCCTGTGGCACAATACTATTAACACAATCGTAAATGTAACCTTGGCATGCTGTTTGCTTTGAATGAATTGTATATAACTCTTTGTTACACATGCTATGCAATTCCGATATTGTTAGTGCAGTACTCTATTTGAATACGTGGAACAATGCATGGTGATGTGTCTAACATTAATCCACAACTGAACTCCTGATTATATCTCTACCAAATGTTATTAAAACAGCATAAGGTTAAGACTTGCACACACAAAATATAACGTAATTCAGTCAGTAAGACATGGTCTAACATTGTTTGCTTTCTGTTCTTTTCCTTCCACTCATTGGCACCGAAGTGTCACAGGGGTTTGTGTACAGCTCCTTCCTGCGGCCCTACAGCCCACGCACCAGCCAGTCGGCTGCCTCTGTGAGCAGCCAGTCATCAGCCGAGTCCATGCCGGCACGATCCCCGCACTCGTCGCCCGTCCTTACCAGGCGAGTCCCGCACGCCGGTCACTCTCCGGTCTGGTCGGGGGAGCTCTGCGACGTCACCTCGCTGCCACCGTCTCTTCCGCTGTCTACCTCTTCTTCTCTCCTCTTCTCTCGGTCTCCACAGTTTTTATTTGGTTTCTCATCCCTCACCAGTTGATACGCCCTGCCCATGTCCACCACAGAATCGGTGGTGATCCTATTCTGTTCCTCGTTTATTTTGTTAATTCACCTCATTACAATTCACCTAGGTCTTTGACACACTGTTAATTTGTTCCGCACACTGGAAATTGTGCTAAACCTAGTACGATATGCAATTGTCATCGTGTGTGCAGACACGACCGATTTTGTGTAGTCGTAATCATATAGCTATCTTAATGTACCCAATCTCGTTTGGAAATTAAAGCTCCATATACGAAACACGTCTTTGGAGTGGTGGTCCGATTCCTGGCAAGCGCTAACATCAGTGGTGCGTTAATTCAGAACGAGTCCTGCCACACCTCCTGCTTCACCAACCTGCTGTGACCAGCGTAGTGAGGCATTGGGAAAAATAAACTGTGACTGACAGAGGGAGGGAAGCATTCTGTCCATCGGTGGACTTAGAATGGACCAACTGTGTGTTATTTTTTATTCATGTTATGACATGGGTGCGTTCATATCTCGTCAATGTTCATAGCCGTGTCGCTTCACATCTGCGCGCTTTATAAATTGAGACGATTATTATTATCTCAGGGCGGCGCGGTGGCCCAGTGGTTAGCGCTGTCGCCTCACAGCAAGAAGGTCCCGGGTTCGAATCTCTCGGCTCGGGTGCCTTTCTGTGTGGAGTTTGCATGCTCTCTCCGTGTCCGCGTGGGTTTTCGCCGGGCACTCCGGTTTCCTCCCACAGTTCAAAAAGCATGCTGCTACATAGGTTAATTGGCTCGCAGGCTAAATTGCCCCGCAGTGCCCGGCGATGGACTGGCGTCCCATCGTCGGTATATCCTTGCCTTGCGCCCTGTGTCTGCCGGGATAGGCTCCGGCTTCACCGTGACCCTGTATAGGACTAAGCGGTTTCAGACAATGAGATGAGATGATTATCTCCGCGCGATTCAGTCTAATTACTGAACTGGTGCCGCGGTGGGCGTGCAGGCAGAACAGCGACACGTCCACCCAGAGCAGTGGCTCCTCGGCGTGGGGCGGCCAGCCGACGGACCGCGCCTCGCCCGTGCTGAGCCGACAGAACAGCGACACCTCGTGTCAGCTCAGCGTCGGCGCAGCCCACGCGAGCGCCAGCTTTTTGAGAAAAACTACGGTACGTGGGTGTTCCGACTTGCGTGCAACTTCTCCGTGAGATAAAAGTTCTTTGCAGTGCTGGGTGAGAGAGTTCCTAAGTGGCTCGTATATCGAGCTATGCAAACTTACGTTGGTACAATGTTGGTGATGTGTAAAGTGCGTTGGAATTTTCCTGGGCCGACAATATTTCCTCTGAAGGATTACTACCAGAATGTCAACTCTTATATATATTGTCTGCCCAGCACCAGAGTGCATCTTATTTGAATGTTGCGTGTGATGGGGTAAAGCATTGGGTGCTCTTGCATCTTCGAAAACGTTTGGTCAATAAGGAAGAGTAGGCCAAATACGCTCGAAAGAGTGTCTCTAGAGTTCCCTTGGGTGTATGTATGTTGTTGTATGTCGAACTTATTTATATGTTGAACTTCTTTCACACCGTACAATGGCGCTAATCGGAGGTGCGGAGAATGGACAAAAGACTCTACACCAAACAGTAGCCCTTCCACTGGCAGTGACGTGAGCGAGCAGTTTCATGGCTGCACTACAGTCTTGTTCACTTTCTGTTATCCATCTCCCAAGACCGGTTTAACTGTGAGATCAATCGGGCTCCGTTGGCAGGCGTGACGTGCGTTCCCTTACAATAAGGCAAGTCGGGTCGTCGTTGGCGGCGTGCTTACCCACCGCAGGGCCACGTAGTGATCGGCGACCAGGCCGCGGACAACACGCCGTTCCAGAGGAACGGCAGCAGCCGGGGCAGCGCGAGAAACCAAAGCGGCGCCGGCCGCCACCCTGCGAGGGCGGACTACGCAACCGGCCGCACGGCGGAACGGCTGGTCTCCCTCGATGAAGATCACATGGTGTCCCGGCTGCCCAGCGCTGCCGACACCATGGAGGCGCCGGATGGCCGCTGCGAGGGAGCACCTCCTCGCCAGGACCTCTCCAGACACGTGGGGCCCAGGCCGAGCAGGGAGGGCAGCTGGGTGGCCCCTGACCAGGACACGCCGCAGGAAGCCCGCGGAAGGTCTGGGTCCGGCCGTTCCGAGCGGCAGACGTCACTGGACGTGACGAGGATGGCGGGTGGCGCCGGGGCGGTGAATCCGAAAATTCCCGTTCGGTCGCAGAGCCTGCAGGACGATCGATGGGACAGCGTCACCCACAAAGAAGGCCAGCAGGTAAAGCACCCTGTTGGGATGATGTTGCCATCGCCAGCCGATTCGGCACATGTCCACGTTCCACCACCGTGCACCGAGTGCATTGACGAATTGCCGTTGTTTTGGGTGTTTTTTTACGCAGCGAGACAGCGTTTCGCGTGTGTAACCGGTGGAGTGGAGGGCTTGCTCGAGTACTCGGACGCCCGTCGTGTGTCAATGTGGAGTGACGAGCGACGGCGTTAATGCTCATGTCACATTACCCCGGTCCAGGCTGCTCGCTGCGCACACAGAAATAAAGCTGGTGTGAGGAGGAAAGGACAAGATGTGAGTCTGTGTCTCCACTTGCCATAGCAGGAACCTTTATACAAGCTTGTCCTCGTCGGTGGAAACAAGGTGGCTAATGGGACTCGTGACTGAGACTTGTAGGCACTTCTAAACATATTTACACGTTTAAAAAATAAATAATTTCCACAAACGTTTTACTCTCTGACCTGAGGAATCATCAAGTTCTCAGGTGCTTGGTGCAAGCTTGTGATAAGGGCTCTGCTGCCATTTGGCACGCTATAAGACATGCACATTGATGTGTCCGGGTTGTACTAACAGCACATCCTTTATCAGCAAACGCCAACTGGTTGAATTGTTTTTGCATTTTTCCATTTGACATTTAATGTGTGAGCAACGTAGGTTGCTGTGGATTCATTCTCTTAACAGAAAATTAATCCATTACTCTCACCATGAAGGTGATAGTAAAACACCTTACTGATTTTAACCTTGTGTATTGCATTAACGCAAAGGTACTTAACTGCTATGGGCTTGAAGGTTCGGTGCGATGTTATATTTCGTCACAACGCCGCCAATACATGTGTATGCGACGCAGGAAGTTTTCACGATGGCAGAGAAATACGTTACAGGAAAGGCACCAAAGAAAATTAAAATAATTGTGCACAAATTGACCATGTTTGAACTCATCTGGGTCCCCCATAAGCCACCTGCAGCACTTAATTTCCATGAAAATTGATTGCCAACAAAATGCCTGGTTGTCTGGCGTCATGAGAATTGCTCTCCATAAGCTGTTCTTTCGCCATCGCGGTGTCGAGTGGTCTCTCTCCTTCGCTAAGTTTTTCCTCCCACGTTGGAGGCATCATCTTGATGCAAATCATCGCAAAGGGGAGAGAAGGAACACCCAACACGGCTGTCGCGCAAGAGGAACTACGGAGAGTGGTTATCATACATCGAGGCATGACAATCTACATCATTAGGATCTGATGTCATGTCAAGTGCTTTTTGTGTCCTGTTTGTCGCCCTTCCCTGGTGAATCCTGTTCCCTTGTGCGAGCACGTCACCGTATTGCCGCATGCTTGTGTCGACGTGGCACACAAATGCATGGAAGTGGAGCTGCTTGTCGTCCCTCTGGCAGTGTGACCTTGTCTACACAGGGGACACGAACTCGGAGTGAAGGGGTGCACAAGGCAATCAATATTTTATAAACGAATGTTCAGCGCTGCTTCTGTCTCGTGCACTCGGCTCCAGCTCTCACTCCCTGTGAATGGGGAAAATCTGCGACTCCCATCCGTTTAACCCGTTCACAGCCGGTATCGACAATGTCCTCTGGTGGTCTGGCCCGAGAGCGCACGTGATAGAATGTAGGTTTTGTGGGCCACACACAGACACACTGCATCTGCTGCCATCTAGTGACAACATCTGGCCCAATACTATATTGCACTAAGATCCAGAGTTAAACCGGCCAAATGTTCAAAATTGATTCTAAATAAGGTGGGCTGCAAGATGCCATGCAGGTAAAATTCACAAGGCTGTGAAAGGGTTAAAGCATTAAGAATTGAGAAGGGGGGCAGAGCCCCCCCCCTGCCGCTGCTGCGCAAGGCGTGGCCCCCCATTCAAAATTCTGCAGCCAACCTGGCGCCACGGGCTTACTGCTTTGAGTCGCGCGACCGACCGCCGCGTGTCTCACAGACGACGCTCTCCCGCAGGTCTATTTCGCCGTGTACGCGTTCGAAGCGCGTGGGGCCGAGGAGATGTCGCTGCGAGCCAGGCAGCGGGTGCGCGTCGTGCAGTTCCACGACGCCAGCGGGAACCAGGACTGGTGGCTGGTGGAGAGCGAGGGCCGACAGGGTTACGTCCCGGCCACCTACATCGCCAAGATGGAATACACGTGACCCCGTCGTTTCCCGCGCTGCCAGACTATGATACTGTCAGTCATTGCCCTGCATTCAATCGGTGATGCAGATGGGGGATTGTGACCTGTGACTCACCTGGTTAGTAACGACCTTCAGCATTGTAACGATTTCAGTGTCCATGGCTCAACGTATGAAAATTGCTCTCCACAGCTGTTTTTTTGGGATCATGAGAACAATCGACAGGGCTCTCCCTAGAGAACACCTACGAAGACTTGCAGAATTGTTCATGCAATATGTGAAGGTTTTGCCGCAGTAACTAAGATATAAGTTACGTGTTACATTTTTTTGAAAGCCGTTCCTGGTAGGGAGATTTTTTTTTAGGTGGGAGAGCTGGAAATTCTTTTTTGCACTCGCGCTTTGTTGTTGTAAACTGGAAAATGATGCACAAATATCCATTGGGTCTTCTGCAGTTAATGCATTTAACTCACACTTGCACCGTCTTGCACAGGAGATATGTAAAATTCATAAGCTAAGAATATGCAGTCGTGGTTTATTTGAGGTTGTGGATTTTGACAAGTACTGCCATTTTAGATACTTCCTTCTGTCTGGGCAAACTGTGTGATTGTTGCTCAATTGTGTGAATGGGCATTGTCATATCAAAGCGTCACAAAAAATAAAGACTGCAGTATTCTTTGCATATAAACACAGCTTTGAAGGACAACATTGCCAGTTCAATTTGCCTCGATTTACAATGAAGGATATCAGACTTCACACAGCACTAAACCAATTCGATGAATAGCTGTTAACCACCTTTGCAATGGCTTAAATATGAAGATGACCACTAAAATAGGTTGACTAAAACAAATTTTACTGAAAGCCAGTATATACTTGAATCAGTGCTGTGTAGGATTAAGATTTTTTTCCGTTATGTACTGTCAAATATTTATTTTTTATGAGAACAGCAACTACATATCCCAATCATGTCTTTATTCACATGCTGCTTCTGTATGGAAACAGGCAGTCCATCACACTGGACAGTGGTGAGATTTGTACTTTGAATTATTGTGTTTGAAGCAGAAACCAAATTTTTTTTTTTTTTCCAAGGTGCAATGCAGTAGCAGAGACCAGGAAAGTTGGCTCGTCATCCATAAATGTGATACCATTGTGTAAATAAAATATCAGCCAAGCATTAACACCATAGCAGCAATCATTTTACATGAAATACGAATTGTAATGATCGATGTCGTAGCTCTTGCTCCCAAACGTCAAGGTGATGGTGTTGCCTCTTCCATGTATTAATGTCTCGCGCGTTTTGTTATCGGCGACGCTGGATATTTTATGCCGAACTCAAGACTGGTTGTTCTGTCTTGCAGTTGCTCGACAATAGGGGCAGTCGCAGTCTGCTTGCAGTTATGGTGTCCTTACTTAGTTTAACAAGACATTAAATATTCTGTTGCATCAAAAATGCTTTTGTCAGATAGTTTTTGAATATGGACAACTGAATTGTTTTATACTCATGTAGATATTTTTTTCAGATGTTATATAAATATGTACAATGGGGTTTGATGCCAAAATACGAGCTTTTAAGTTTAGCTTTGTGTCAAAGCTACAGCTTGCTGATTTATCCGGTTAGCAAAATAAATCCCCCAACATTATATAATTTTACATTTGGTGCTTATCCCTACATTTTGATAAGTGATGTATTACACATCTAAAGCAACCTGTTGAAATTTCCGCAGTTTCATATTATAATTGCTTAGCCCATCTAGTCTCTCAAAGCATGATGTGCAGTTGTATTTTGAGAAACCATCGATGTTTATAATAAAGTAATGGTAAATCACCCAGCCACTGAAAATGTTTTTAATACTTTTTTTTACTTTACCTGTCAGCAATAGCACACACACCAGTGAAGCAACACATTGCCAAGTGTGATACAGGGTCAGATGCCATGCTGTTTAAAACACAGCTAAAAAAAATGTACCATGCTCATTCACTAACGGCAATTAAGCAAACACAGCTGAAGAGGTAGACTGCCCATTTCCTCAACAAACCACCGCAGGAAGGTGTGGCAGTCCAGCAGCTCTGCTGCGTGCTTGCTCGGAGGTTGTGCTCCAGCCACGTCATGCCAGGCTCCGGGGAGACCCAGTTCAGTGGCACCGTGAGAAACTCCCATCTGCTCCCCAGTAACTCCGTTTCCACTAGCACACCGTCAGCCAGCACCGTGTGTTCTCACGTTACGAGTGCTTTTCCACTGGCAATTTGCCACACCGTGCCAGAAACAAACGTTGGTAAGGTTAGCTTCACAAAACGTTGGGAAGGTTAGCTGGGGGCCAATCAGGGCCAGGGTTAATGACACAAACCGTATGGCATCAGTAAGTAAACCGTTCTGGTCTCGTGTCACTGCTTCATCTACACGCTTATGGATGTTACACATTGTGATGATAATGGCACAGCTAAGCCTCGAGTGGTAAAAGTAACCTGCGCCTCCAAATCTACAGCGCCTCGTTACGCTCAGTTCCAGTGTGGCTCCGACATGCCAGTGGAAAAAGGACAGTGGACACAACTTTGAACCCTTTTCCCCAGTTACTCGTACACTTTGCAACGTGAGCACACCCAGAGTGTGCAGGACCTTTTCTCTATTCATCGATGCAACTGTGTGTTGCAAATGTCACCATACAAGACGACTAAGACATTAATGTTAGATTATTATTTTTTAGAAAGCAAATTGCACACAATATTCTACACGTATCCCAGGAGTGTGTGCATGATTTAAACTACTTCGAAAGTAACATATGCAATGGAATGGCCATCATAAAATAAATATCTCGGCAACTCAAAGTACCATACTTGAGTTGTATTGCCCATCTACGCATCACGTAAATTCAAACTTAACAGCAGCGACTCCACAGGTGTATTTCTCGTCAGTGCGACAAGCCACATTCAAGCCACTTGAGCCGTAATGGCATGACGTGCAAAACACTTTGGCTATAAATACCCAAAAGCATTGAAGCACCGAGTGGTTTCTGTGGATTTACCGCGATTAGATTTACTTGCACAACTGCTATAAAGAACACAGCACTCCTATAGCCAATCACCTTTAAAATGTTAAGTATGGGTACATTTAATGTATTTTAAGACGTGAGTTATTCAATAAAATATCTTTGCAAGCAGTTAAAATTTTTGATTTTAATTTAATGTGAGACTGCAAATGTCACGGATATGTTGATAATTGTTTAAATACCCCCTGATAAAAACCAGGGTGTTCAGGTGATATTTTAACAACCAGCGTTTTCTCACAGGCCGATCACTGACGGTTCGGTAATCTGTTTTTAAAAAAAAAAAAACTTTGAATTGGCAACAGATGAAGTCGGGAAATTCCTAAAGGTTCATTTGGCGACTGAACACTCAATTTACAGCCCTAAATATCCAAGCATGCAGCTATTTACCACCACAATGAGTGGCAAGTCCTCACTTGAACCCAACTTTTCATCCATCGCAGGTGGTGGCAGTAGGCAGCCCTAACTTCTAACCTCGATGGCTACCGGGAACCGAGCCTGCGTCTTCCCGTTACTACAACCACAAGTACATTAAGCCTGTACGCTCATCCCATGAGGGTACCAAAAATGAAAAAAAAAGTAGCTTATAGCTACAGGTCTCAATTGCTAAATAAAGTTTTTTTATGCAAACTTTCACATGACGAAGGGATTTTAAGTTGGTAAACTTTTTTTAACAAGCCAAGTGAATGTTCTGTAGCAAGCAAATATGATCAAGTTGATTCGAAACTTTTTTCAAGGCAACCCCAAAAGTTGCAGTTCCTTCCCCCTCTCTGAGCAGGAAAAGCTGTTCCTAGAATCCCATGGTCCAGTATTGACCTCATTGACTGAAGTTGAAATCCCACCAAAATTAGCTCAGATATACATCAGACCCTTGAAAATGGTAGGAGTTACATTCCAGATAAGTACAGCAAAAGTTAAAACCACGATATAAAAAATAGTAGATTCGTTTTTCCCTTAATGCAATCCCACAGTTGCCACATTTTCGCCGTGCAGAGCACTGAACACATTGTCTCACTTAATGCCATCACTTTTCTCCGCCTTTTTGTACCACTTTTACCCAATAATTTCCCATTGGGGCCATGATTAAGGGTAAAAACTAGAAAGAAACTCCGTAAAATGCATATTTTAAAAAGCGGCAACGATTCAGCAAGATGCTTTCACGCCAGTGTCGCGAGACTGAGTGACTCATCGTGTCCTCACCGCATCTCGCAGCAGTGTGCAATAAATTGAGAAGCTTCGCGTGAATGATCAAGAACTTCCCCAGTGATACATAAATATACGGAGATATTGCACACGCTTAATCAAAATCCAGATAATTAAACCCATGCTATTCAAGGGTCTGTTATACACCAACATAATAGTGCTAACCTTCATAGGCTCACATGACGATCTAAAAGGCGAGTCATACTCTTTTTCATACATTGGATGAGTTAGTCCTGGACTCATCTGTTGTGTATGAGACTGCTCCCCAAGGTTCTTTATGGTCTACAACACCACCTGCTTTAAGAACGCATACTGCAGAATACTGTATTGCAATGTGTTGAATACATTTTAACCCTAACCATTTAAATCGGCGGCTAATACATTTGTACTGGATCTGACCAGCTTCTGGGAAAGGCCATGTGAGCAGGGCCAGACTGATGTTAAATTTGAAATGCTTCGATCTTTCAAAGCAGGAATGAATACGAAATGAAACGGTTTGAAAGGATGCAAATTACATGTTGATTTCATAAAAGCACACGCAAAAAACAAATCTATAAACCAATGACGACACAGTGAGTGTTTCAAAGTGGAGGACAGATGACAACATTCCTGAAGGATGAGTATGAGCACTGCTAAGTGCCTGGAGAATGGTGGAATCACCATTGCGACACGAATTGGGGTTGAAATGTGACATCCGTACTGGGACTAAAAACAAGTTTATATCCCACGTAAAAAAAGCAGCTCTGGCAGAATTATTATGCGAACATATTCAATAGTTCGTCCTCGTCCATACCCTCAAATAGTGGTAAAACAACCATCGTAGAAGTCAAGCGATGTTTACAAGGATATTTGGGCGAAAGAGGGCAGGGTGGGTGGGGAGAGGAGGAAGGAGCCTGGGGCCCCTTGCCAGGCTCAAGGCAGCGCTCGTCCCGCGCGAGGATCCTCCACACCCCGGATGTTGTCGTTGAGGCGACGGACGACATGTGTGACGCCCAGGGAGCCTCCGCTGCGCGCTACGGCGTGGCCGCGGCCACGCAAGAAGCTCACCTCCGCTTCAGGGAAGCTGTCTGCAGAGAGGAGGAGGAGGAGAGGCTGCCCTATTACTGCTGCCACCTTGCTGTGCTTATCTTGTTCGTGAAATCGGTGGACAAAACATGAATGATTTTTTTTTTTTAGCCGATGGCAATGAGCGGGTGAAAAGTAATCGAGGGCGGCATGGTGGCGCAGTGAGTAGCGCCGGCTCGGGCACCTTTCTGTGTGAAGTTTGCATGTTCTTCCCGTGTCCGCGTAGGTTTTCGCTAGGTACTCCGTTTTCCTCCCACTGTTCAAATACATGCTGCTGCCTAGGTTAATTGGCCGACTGAGTAAATTGCTCCCCCCCCCAAAAAAAAGTATCCTGCGATGTACCAGAGTCTCATTGGTATCCTCTGTCTGCCGGGATAGGATCCATCGGTCCCCCCCCCCACAATCCCGTGCAGGATTAAGCAGGTTCTGATACTGAACTGAAAATCATCGAGCAGGACTGGGGGACCCACCAAAACACAACTAAATTAATAAGTGACGGCTCTGACTGAGATATGGCAGTTAGGAGACTGCAGTGCCCTAAGACCAAAAATAAAAATGATTAATTATTAGTTGTCAGATGCCCTTATCCAGGGCGACTTACATCACTACAGAGGCATAGCAAGGAAACCAAAGAGACGAGGGGAAGACAGCCATGCTGACTGAATACTTCCCAGGGCAAATTGCACGTAAGAAAGCCCAATAAAATCCATGCATATGCACGTGCTTATTTTTGTGTCTCTTTGTTTAAAGTCGAAAATGTCGCTGCACCATTGCTTTTGAGAAGACTTGCACGAGTCACTTACCCTCCACCAGAACGCTCTGCAAGTCAACCTCAGGATGCAGCCGCCCCAGCAGTACGCTGTCGGTCACATTTCTCCGGAATGAGAAGAGATCGATGACAATCTGTAAACCATCACAATCACAACGAAACACTTCAGCAAAACGGGATTTCATTACTATAAACATCCGACTGCTTACTGAAATGCTTGCAATGTGTATTACTTTGATTTTTTTGGTTGACAGTATTAGAAATCATGAAGCATGGCAATTTGACAAATTTCAAGATATCAGAAATGCCTCAATGTTCAATTCTCCACCATTTTTTTAATCTCATCTCATCTCATTATCTGAAACCGCTTAATCTTATATAGGGTCACGGTGAGCCGGA
>JAZEWT010000009.1:20057891-20068470 GCA_036362905.1 Mordacia mordax | reverse complement strand
CCTCCCGCGCCATCGTCTGTGCTTCACAGAGAGAAAGCCCTACCCGAGGCGGTTTAAGTTCCGCCTCGAGCGCCGATCTCTGCGGATACGTGGATTTCTTCCAGGTTCTCCGGTTATCGCCCCGAAATAAAAGAAACCTCGTCGCACTCGTTAATTAAACAAGGCGGGTACAATGTATGGGCGGCACGGCGGCACAGTGGGTAGCGCTGTCACCTCACAGCAAGAAGGTCCCGGGTTCGAATCTCGGCTCGGGTGCCTTTCTGTGTGGAGTTTGCGAGTCCTCTCCCCGTGTCCGCGTGGGTTTTCGCCGGGCACTCCGGTTTCCTCCCACAGTCCAAAAAACATGTTGCTGCATAGATTAATTGGCTTGCAGAATAAATTGCTCTCAGTGCCCGGTGATGGACTGGCGTCCCATCGTGAGTATATCCTTGCCTTGTGCCCTGTGTCGGCCGGGATAGGCTCCGGCTCACCGTGACCCTGTACAGGACTAAGCGTTTTCTGACAATGAGATGGGCACAATGTATAATACGATAATAATACAAAAATTCGCACAGCTCCAGAAACCCAATAGCATCTCAAGACCGCTCTACAGGAATAATGGCCACATTTACTTCGTTCGTTAAGAGAGGCAGCAGCCACACGCAGAGGGAACGGACGGAAGGTCTTCAGGCAGGACTCGCACATTGAGTAGGGAATTAACACCCACGGATGGCCGGGGAGGGGGGGGGGTGGAGAGGGAGCGCCGGACCACAAGGGCAGCAGAGCAACACGAGCAACATCTCATTGGGCGAATAAAAGAACCCGGTGAGCTTTCGGAATACAACACAGAGTGTGCAATGTAAAGCAGCGAGTCACTCATGCATCACAGATCGTAAAGCGCGGACATGCCTCTTCGCTGCAAAGACGTAAACTCACGCGGCATCTTCCACGTTCTCAGGACGGCGTGAGACAGCCTTGGGTGTGGTGGAGGACAGCAGACGGAGCGTACATGCCTGTCCGTGTCCAGAGTGGACATCCTCTCGCATTGCCAAACACGTGCTGTGTCCTCGACAAGGCCACATCGGAAATGGACTTCGCTAGACGTCTGCTCAACGTATTAAGCGGACTGTTGGGCCCGTGTCTTGGCTCGGCGAGCCAAGTCATATGTTCCTCTTCAAGGAATATATAGCAGTGCTTGTAAGCATATCAGCAGAGCCTTCCAAAGCCAACATATGGCCGATAAAACAATGGTTCTTTGTAAATATATGGCTCAGTTCATCCGCCACAAACAATGCAAATCCTGTTCTGTGTCTCCCCAGAGGTTTCGCTGCAGCGGGGGTCAGAGCAGCCACGGTCAAGATCCTTCAATGTGCCCCGCCGCGTGGGTGACGGGTGGGTCACGTCCGTGGCGAGTATCGTGAGCCGCGCCTAGGTCGACTCAGCCTCAAATGAGTACCTGGTGCGGCGTGTAAACATCAGTATTCGTCGAGACGAAGGTGGCCTGACGTGGTGGTGGCTACTTCTCTCCGGAACCTGTTGCGCCAGCCATAATGTGTGCTCACTAACAACACTTGCATGGCTCAACGGTCTGTGTCGGCTATGGAGAGATTCATTTCCTTGGTGTTGGTGGAGGCGCCAGTGGTGATAGTAACCGAAGGTTTTGATTATGCAAGAGACAGACATTACTCTGCGACACTATGATACGATTGTTTCGATAAACGGGGGATTATATTTGGTGTTGAAATCTAGCCAGGCGGCACTGTGGATAGAAATCAGGCCACATCACCATCTCGTGTGCCATGCCGGCCTTCATAGGTGCTCCCTAACGGCACGTACCCCAACCGTCTGTATGGATACACAGAGGAGCGCTGTATTTGTTTTTGCTTTCAGTGGTAGTGGTGGTGGGGGGAAGGGTGGGTAGGAGTTTACACATATGACAGCATTGCTTATGTTCAGTGCGGAAGACTGCAGCTGGAAAAGCACCCACGTCTACCACCCCCACCAGCCTGCCCACCCCCCATCCATTGCCACATTTACCTGGTGAGGACACGGCGCACCGCCTGCCCTCGAACCCCATGCACTCCTCATGATGCTCAGGAGTACGTGCGTTCCATTCGCGTGCCACACACATTTCATGCAACGAACACAATTTCCGAGCAACGACCCCCAAACGTCCAAATTGTCAACTCGCCAACAACAAACAGCGCTATCAAAACCGTCATAGCTGAGAGTTAACACTTTTTGCTTTAATTGTGCGAGGTCTCATCTCATCGTGAGAAACCGCTTAGTCCTGTAAAGGGTCGCGGTGAGCCGGAGGCTATCCCGGCAGACACAGGGCGCAAGGCAGGAATATACCCACGATGGGACGCCAGTATATCACCGGGCACTGCGGGCAATTTTAGTCTGCAAGCCAACTAACCTATGCAGCTGCATGTTTTTTGGACTGTGGGAGGAAGCTGGAGTGCCCAGCGAAAAGCCACGCAGACACGGGGAGAGAACATGCAAACTCCACACACCAAGGCACCCGAGCCGAGATTCGAACCCGGGAGCTTCTTGCTGTGATGCGACAGCGCTACCCACTGGGCCACCGTGCCGCCCGTAATGTAGATGGATGGACTTTTATTTTTACCAAAAAAAGTACCTTCTAGAGTGCCCGGCGAAAACCCACGCGGGTTGTTCTACGAATTTGGGCAAAGTGATGATCGGTGAGAGAGTGGAGCAGCGCGAGGGAAGAGAAAGCAACGTGACTTGCAGTGTCGTGGCTGAACACAGCGTGATGGATGGTATTTAACAAAGTACCGAGTGAGCTTGCAAGCTCTAGATGCGGGATTCCTGCGACACAGCAAACGTCCGAATTGGCCAACGCAACAACATGTGAAACCAAAGGGGAAACAAACCTACTCAAAGCATCGAACGGCTCATAAATTAAACTATGAACGCAAACATAAAAATAAGGAGCAACATGCAAGCCTGTCCAATTAAACAAACTCGCAACACAAACTTGTACAGGGATGAAACGCCCAGCCATACTCATGAAGTTACCAAAATAGCAGAGGGCAGTAAATAATAGACAGACAAGAGCAACAGTCCAACAGTAGCATGAGAAAATATACGGTTGTTTTTTTTTTGTTTCCACAAACAAAAGAAGGAGCGTAAGCCAGCGTTCAAAAAAGATCCATCAATTTACGCAACCACAGTTCGGCCACATTTGTTTGTAAATTAATTGGGATCTAAGGAAACTCAACGATGGTAGCGACCGTAAATGGACACGGGTGGAGGAATTACCGAGCCAAGTTCACCGATACAGAAACCATGTTGGTAGCTTTGAGAAGCGTAACAAAGAAGGCTATTGACCGCCACTGGGCGAGTGGACTGGACTCAAAGGAGGTGAGGAAGGAGGAAGCGGTCTCGCGTCACGCTCTCGATATCCCTAAGATTGCCTGCCGCCAGGCGATGTTGTTTAGCCTGCACCTTGAAGGCATTCTCCACAGCCAAGGCACCGTACAAAAACATTGCCATCTAAGCCAGCACTGTCTGGTGCGCGGCGTGATTATGTGATGTCTGTTTCGTGTGGATTTCCGCAAGGATTTAAGGGCCTTGTACGTATTTGTGTAAGCTTGAGTGTGGGGGTCTATTTAGGAGAGAGTGGCGGCACAGCGGCTAGCGCGCTGGGCTATAAACCTGGTTGCCCCGAGTTCGAATCCTGCTCACGGCCAAAACCAGTAACGATTTTATGAACCGGTCCTGAGCCTCCCCGAGCTCGACCTCAAATGAGTGCAGTATGTAAAAATTGCCACTAGGGAGACAAAGGTGGCTGGGCGTGGTGCTGGTAACCCACCCCCTCTTGCGCCATGTCGACCTTCATAGGTGCTCACTAATGGCACTTGACCCTACAGTCTGTTTAGGCTATACGGGTGATTTTTGCCTTTGTGTGTAGATTGCAGATGGCTGTTTATTTGTGCAGCGCATCGGAGGATATTTATATAGAAGTCATTATACATAATTTTTGTTCGTGGTTATTTTAAAGAGCAGTAAAAACAAGCCGCTATCCAGACGGGATATGATTACTAATGTATTATTGTTATTATTCACAATCGATGCCAATTCCCATTAGGATTTAGTGCAAGGAATCCAGGCAACCTCAGTTTGATTTTCAGCCATGACTCGTAAAAATGTGCGGCAAGTGAGAGCTCAAGTAATCCTGGTCTCTCCGATGACTCTTCATTGACCCGCATTGACCAGCGTGGTGAAGTATGGTCACTAAACCCCCATGACTAATAAAGCTTCAGGAAAGGCCTTTATCCGCCAGTGGAAATTCAAACCTGAACGGGAGAATTTTGTTTCTAGAGAAATATAAAAATATATATTTCATTGAAGCGAGTAATCAGATTGTCTGTTATTAACGCATTTAAACCTGTGCCAATTTCAAAAAGCAAATATTTTTATAAAATTTTGCCTATTTTGCTTTGAAATTCGAATTGCTCTCAACAGCGCTGTCCTATCAGGACAGCCGTGTCGAGAGTTCCTCCTCCTCCCCCTCCGCGACGTTTCGCCTCCCACGTTGGAAGAACATTTATTCCTTCCTCCGGCAAGGACTGTTGACGCGGCTCAGTGTTGTCGTGCCGGGATGATGGCTCTCCTCTGACCTGCGCCTGCTCGGGAAACATTTATTCCTTCCTCGTTTGTTGCAGAATAATTATAATTATTCTTTAATTGTTTATATATTTTTGTCTTTCTATAATTTATTGCTACTATTTGACTTTTGGTTGGACTGTCCCAATGTTGTTGACATGCCGTTCTCTCCACGGCTCGGATTCGTAAGTAAAAATCGAATAAAAAGGTTTTTTTTACTAAATTGCCGTTCGTATCTCGTTGTTGATGTGCCGTTCTCTCTACAGCTCTGTGCGGTGCTTTGTGACCCTCGGGTGACAGGTGCTCTATAAATGCAATTATTATTATATGATAAATGTTACATTAAACCTCATCTCATCTCATTATCTGAAACTGCTTAATCCTATATAGGGTTACGGTGAGCCGGAGCCTATCCCGGAAACACAGGGCATAAGGCAGGAATACACCCGACGACGGGACGCCAGTCCATCGCCGGGCATTGCGGGACAATTTTAGTCTGCGAGCCAATCAACCTATCCAGGAGCATGCTTTTGGACTGTGGGAGGAAACCGGAGTGCCCGGCGAAAACCCACGCGGACACGGGGAGAGCATGCAAACTCCACACAGAAGGGCACCCGAGCCGAGAGATTCGAACCCGGGACCTTCTTGCTGTGAGGCGTCAGCGCTAACCACTGGGCAACCGCGCCGCCCGTTACATTAAACCATTTCCCAATATATGTACTATTAACACTGACAGTTTTGCATTTAAAAATAATAGTTGAAAGTCAGATCATATTTTACATGTTCTGCCACAATGTATATAAAAAAAAATAGTTATTGTTGCTAATTTGCAGTTCTATTGTTGTTGTTATTGTCGTGCCGTTCTCACCGCAAGTCTGTGCAGCGCTTTGTGGCCCTCGGGTGAAAAGTGCTCTGTAAAAGCTATTGTTATTATTATCATCAGACCAATCATCGCAGCGGAAACCGACCGCGTTACGTTCCGCCGATTGCTTCTGCCACTGCCTAACCGGTACGCTGTACCGGAACCGTACCGGCTTACTTTCACCTCCACCTGTATGACGTAACGAAGGAGGAGGGGGGGTGCGACGGTGCAGCGTGGTGCAGCGTGGCGCTGCGTGGTGCCAGCGTGGTGCTGCGTTCTGCAGCGTGGCGCAGTGTGGTGCAGCGTGGCGCCGCGTGGTGTAGCGTGGTGCAACGTGGTGCCAGCGTGGTGCAGAGCGGTGCAGCGTGGTGCAGCCTGGCGCCGCGTGGTGCAGCGTGGTGCCAGCGTGGTGCAGCGTGGTGCCAGCGTGGTGCAGCGTGGTGCAGCGTGGTGCAGCGTGGTGCCAGCGCGGTGCAGCGTGGTGCAGCCTGGCGCCGCGTGGTGCATTCTGGCGCTGCGTGGTGCAGCGTGGTGCCAGCGCGGTGCAGCGCGGTGCAGCGTGGCGCCGCGTGGTGCAGCGTGGCGCCGCGTGGTGCCAGCGTGGTGCAGCGCGGTGCAGCGCGGTGCAGCGTGGCGCCGCGCGCGGTGCCAGCGACTCACAGAGAGCGACGCCGAGGGGGTCCCTGCCCAGGGGCTCCACCTGCTGGCCGCTGGCGGGATCCACGCACCACGAGCGCCGCTCCTGCCCGTAGTCCGCGTCGCGCTGCCGCGGCTCGAACTCGCCGCTCGTCTGCGACACGGCACGAGGGGATGATGGTCTGAGTGGTGCTGGGGCCCCAGGCAAAATTCAATGATGAGCCTCCTCACACTCACGCATTTATTAATAAGCAATGAATCCTCCAATTAATGTTGCAATTGTGGATTTTTGTTGAATGCTTTAAAAGATGAAGCGAGAGTGGAATGGCTAATTGTGATGGAAAGGTAGGTGCATCGCGATCTTTGTGGTCTTAAATGTGTTGTTGTCGGATTAAATGTTTATTTATTTTACGTACTGTCTTAAAAAAAACTGTAAGTTCATCATTATCAGTTCATCGGGTATAAGGTCATGAGGGTGGGGTGGAGCCTATCTCTGCAAAAACGACAAAAGGCAGGGCTATACCCATGATTTGACACTTGTCCATAGCAGGGCCCCGGGAGGAATTAGTCATTAGTCAGGGCAATTAATTTAAGCAACATGCCTTTGAACTGTGGGAGGAAAATTGAGTATTCAGCAAAAACCCAAGCAGACATGGGGAAAACATGGGAACTGAACACGTCTTAAGCCGGATCGACAGCACTACTTGCTGTGCCACCGTGCCTCCCAACAAAAACTACAGCAGGTGACATTTCAGGCAACAGTCGGTCGTTTCAACTGGGATTGAGCTCTACAATTAGTATAATGCTTAAAACTCCTTAGTACACTTTGTTTTTATTTGCATAACTGCTATCGCGCAAGGTGTTTCACAGCCAGGGTCTGCAATGATCTCATAGTAGGAGGCGATGTCGTTATGCCTTTTCCCAGGCAAGCAAATTTAAAGGAAAATCTTTCAACTTTGCAAATGTGTACCTTGACCATGGCACACATGGCTCCACCACAATCGGCATGCAAGCTACCACCCAGGCGCGGTGGCACAGCGAGTAGCGCTGCTGCCTCACAAGAAGAAGGCCAGGGTTTGGTTCCTGGTTCGGGTGTATTTGTGTGTGGAGTTTGCGTGTTCTCCCCGTGTCTGGGTGGGTTTCTTCCTGGGTACTCTGGTTACCTCCCACCGTCCAAAGGCACGTTTTTGCCTAGGTTAATTGGCCTCCCGAATACGTTGTCCCAAAGTGCCCTGCGATGTACTGGCGTCACATCCTGGGTGTAGCCCACCCTGTATTTTGTCTACCGGGAGAGGCTACATTCCAGAGACATCACTGTGAGCTCAAAGTCAAGCGAAGCTCACACACAGAACGTCGACTGTGGTCCAACGATAACACAGTTGGGCGGCACTGTGGCCCAGTGGCTAGAGCAGTCGCCTTACAGCAAGAAGGTCCCGGGTTCGAATCTCGGCTCGGGTGCCTTTCTGTGTGGAGTTTGCATGTTCTCCCCGTGTCCGCGTTGGTTTTGCCAGGCACTCCGGTTTCCTCCCACAGTCCAAAAACATGTTGCTGCACAGGTTAATTGGCGTGCAGACTAAATTGCCCGCAGTGCCCGGTGATGGACTGGCGTCCCGTCGTCGGGTGTATCCCTGCTTTGCGCCCTGTGTTTCCGGGATAGGCTCCGGCTCACCATGACCCTATATAGGATTAAGCGGTTTCAGATAATGAGATGAGATGAGACTAAATTGCCCGCAGTGCCGGGTGATGAACTGGCGTCCAATCGTGGGTATAACTCTGCCTTGCGCCCTGTGTCTGCCGGGATAGGCTCCGGCTCACCGTGACCCTGTACAGGACTAAGCGGTTTCTGGCAATGAGATGAGATGAGATAACACGGTGACTGGCTTTTGCGATATCTCACCGGGGAACAGACAGGAATGTACTTCGTGAGGACTTCCAATGCGCTGCCGTTTTCCACGGAGCCCAAACTCTTCCAGCCGCTGAGAAGAGCATCGTCACGGGCTCTCTGGCACGGCGTGGCGCCTGCACGGGTTGGTTAAATCGCGAAGACACGCGCCTGCCACGTTAGCCCCGGTAGGAGATGAAAATAGCCAGGAGCGCTCTCCTTAGCAAAATTGATGAAGCCACCCGATAAATGAAAATGTGTTCATTTTGCAAAAATTGTAAGAGCTACAACACAGCTGCTTGCAGAAAGAACCAAATCCGCATATTTGTAAGTGCTGTTATTGTTGATCAACGCATTCAGATTTAAAAATTATGTTTGTGCACGACTGCCAAAGCAGTATCACCCAATGAATTCCATTTTTCTGGGTCAGGTCACGTGAAAAAGTGTCGTTAAAACCCTCCACCACCCGACACGGCCAATTAGTAAGGGTTGTCACGTGAACAGGACGTGTCAATTCCTTCACTCTCGCACACACCGGTGTGCTGAAAGTAATAACATCATTTGCATTTTTAAAGCGCTTTTCACCCAAGGGTCACAAAGCGCTGCACAGAGCTGTGGAGAGATTGACGTGTCAGGAAAGGGCATTGAAGCCCAACCCAACAGTCGACCGACCGTGTCTACGCTGGAGATGTGTACACATTGTACCATCATTATTATCATCAATATCCATTTAATCCTGTGCGTGGTCGCAGGGATCCGGAACCTATCCTGGCAAATGAAGGGTGTAAAAAGCGGGGCTATGCCCATAATATGACGCCAGTACATCGTAGGGTACTGGGGGAAATTGACTCAACAGGCCAATTAACATAGTATCTGCAAAAGCCTGACCAGTTATAAATAATAATCATTGCACTTCTGGAGCGCCTTTCACCCGAGGGTCACAAAGTGCTGCAAAGCATCGGTATATATGTCTATCAGCTCACCGTTGTGCTTCAGCATTAAGAAGGTACAGCCGTGGTATGGGGCGGCGCGGTGGCCCAGTGGTTAGCGCTGACGCCTCACAGCAAGAAGGTCCCGGGTTCGAATCTCTCGGCTCGGGTGCCTTTCTGTGTGGAGTTTGCATGCTCTCCCCGTGTCCGCGTGGGTTTTCGCCGGGTACTCCGTTTTCCTCCCACAGTCCAAAAGCATGCTCCTGGATAGGTTGATTGGCTCGCAGACTAAAATTGTCCCGCAATGCCCGGCGATGGACTAGCGTCCCGTCGTCGGGTGTATTTCTGCCTTACGCCCTGTGTTTCCGGGATAGGCTCCGGCTCACCGTGACCCTATATAGGATTAAGCGGTTTCAGATAATGAGATGAGCCGTGGTATGGGAGGAGTGGAGTCGCCCTACAGTAGAGCATCCCACGCAACTATCAACGTAAGGCTGAGATCGGTGCGCGAGTGACGCCTGAACCGGTTCTTCACAACCCAAACTGATCAACGTGGGGAAGCCTGATGGAAAGCCATTATCAGTACCTGCTTCATCCTGTAAAGAGACCGGAGCCTATCCCAGCAGACACAGGGCGCACCAACATCCACGTTTGGATGACAGCCCATCACAGGGCAACGTGGGAAATTTAGTCAGACTCATAAACTAGGCAGCAACATATCTTGAAACAGGCAGTGAGAATGATGATGACGACGATGATGAACGCGTTGTTGTTGACCCAGAACTGTGCCGTGTCAGCGTGGGCCCTGTGCGAGGCCACACCGTGTGCCGGCCCACTCACACTGCGGCCGGCGGCTTGGTCGGGCCACGAGGGAGCCGGCGACGTAACCGCCATCGCTGTCCACGCACCAACAGAAACCTGCGCCAGAGCCACGCGACGACGACCGCGTTGATGAAAGGAAAATAAAAACTGGAGACTGAAGCGATGCCGCTCAGAATCGCGACGACGAGGAGGCGCCTCGAGATGCACGACCGCTCTCTGCGCCGCAGTTGCGATCTCAAACTCCGCCGTGAAGGCGGCACGGTGGCGGCGCAGTGGTTAGCGCTGTCGCCTCACAGCAAGAAGGTCCAGGGTTCGAATCTCGGCTCGGGTGTCTTTCTGTGTGGAGTTTGCGTGTTCTCCCCGTGTCCGCGTGGGTTTTCACCGGGTACTCCGATTTCTTCCCACCGTCCAAAGACACGCTGCTGCCTTTGTTAATTGGCCTCCCTGAATAAACTGCCCCCCTGAAAAGTGCCCTGCGATGTACTGGCCTCACATCCCGCGTATAGCCCAGCCTTGCGCTCTGTGTGTGTGCCGGGATAGGCTCTGGCTCCCTGCATCCCTGTACAGGATTGAGCGGGTACTGACAATGATGATGACTTTGCATCGCTCCGTTTCGCCCAGAGTTTCTAAGGCGCTGCTTGAAACTGCAAAGAGGTGGGTTGGAGGCAGCCACATAGCCAGCGGGCACAAAACACGCCAGAAACTGGGTCCTATATATGATAATCGTATCGGCGAAATCATTAACTCGTGTCTTTTCAGTTATAGCAGGAAAAAACAAAGAGCCCGGGGGAAAAGTCTCTCAGAACAGAGGGAGAACACACAAACTCCACGCAGAAA
>JAZEWT010000009.1:19938344-19955551 GCA_036362905.1 Mordacia mordax | reverse complement strand
AAACTCCACACAGAAAGGCACCGGAGCCGAGAGACTCGAACCCGGGACCTTCTTGCTGTGAGGCGTCAGCGCTAACCACTGCGCCACCGCGCCGCCCGCGAGTATTAGTATTATATTCAATACCAGGGATTGAGAGATAGAGAGAGGAGTGTTTTATCAATGTCAACCCCATTTATTATTTGGAATTGTTCTTTACGCAATAATGTCTCACTCAGTCACGTGGCTCCCTCCTCTCAGGAATTCCCTGCAAAGTTTTTTTGGAAAAGCAGTACGCAATGATCGATATTCCAGTAACGTAATTTGTGGCTCATATCTTCAAATTTGGAACTTGAC
Source organism: Mordacia mordax (assembly GCA_036362905.1). NCBI lineage: Eukaryota > Metazoa > Chordata > Hyperoartia > Petromyzontiformes > Petromyzontidae > Mordacia > Mordacia mordax. The sequence continues at coordinate 19,955,218 of JAZEWT010000009.1, read as the reverse complement.
GTCATCCCACAGTGGCCTACCGTTGTAAACGACGTCACGGCATCGTTAACGTCAGCTGCTGGGAGGCAGTCAGCACGTATTTTCATGGCATATTTTCGCGCAGTATTAACCAGGGCGGCCGCTGGAATTCGAATCGTGAAGCCCAGTAACAAGCGATTGGCTGTATGTTACAAGTCAATTGAGCCACTGTTAAGCGATGCCCTTTCAACATATTCTTTCATGTTCAGTAATATATGTGCCTCTGTGCTCGGAAATATACGCGCACAAACTAGAATTGAGTATAGTAATCCATTTCACCAGCTCTACGCTATATATATATTACTTTTATACCGTTAAAACACGTGAGAATATGAAATTCATGCCAGGATCTCCAAACATATAAACAAGGTTTTTCAGTCAAAATGTTGGCTGTTGTATTTTTTGGCTTTGACGGTGTGACTTACTGGAAAGAAAAGTAAGCAATGTTAGGCTGCCTGGTATGAATACTGGTTAGGTCAGTGTGAAATTACAGTCTGTGCTTATTCGACTGTAGTTGAATAACCATTAACGTTCTCACCATTGTTATCACGGACTCACTAAACACGCGCTCATTGCCCGTTACGTCTGAATGCATAGGGGACTGCAGAGCTGTGATCATCCGTGCCTCTCACTGACTTCCTGCTCGCCTGTTATTCCTCTTTGTGCCCCTGAGTTCCTCTGGCTCGTCGAGAGCGAGCGGATACCCGTACTGCAAGTTCCCATCTCATCTCGTTGTCAGAAACCGCTTAGTCCTGAACAGGGTCGCGGTGAGCTGGAGCCTATCCGGGCAGACACGGGGCGCAAGGCAGAAATATACCCATGATGGGACGCAGGGACGCCAGTCCATCACCGGGCACTGAGGGCAATTTAGTCCAATTAACCTATGCAGCAGCATGTTTTTTTTGTATTTTGGGAGCAAACCGGAGTACCCGGCGAAAACCCACGCGGACACGGGGAGAGAGCATGCAAACTCCACACAGAAAGGCACCCGAGCCGAGAGATTCGAACCCGGGACCTTCTTGCCGTGAGGCGACAGCGCTACCCACTGGGCCACCGTGCCGCCGTGCTGCAAGTTGCAAGTTTTAATATTTTTATTCACTCGAAATTTAGTCACGTATATATTTTTTTAATTAGTTTTTTTTTTAAATCACTTGGTGAATCCGTTCAGAGACAGCATCTCATTCAGGGTGTTTTCATTGCGGTCTACCGATCGCGACGATGATACTGTGATGGAGGAACAGCAGCGATTCACAGAATGACATCACGTCTTGAATTTCATCCAAGATCCACATCAGATTTGGAGTGGATCATCACCATCATGTAGTAGACGTGGTACAATTTTTACACAACGTTCAACTGCTGTCATAATAGTCCAGGCTTCAACAACTGGGATTAAATGGTAAATTGAGCCCACTATAACTTTCTTAGACTCTTCTTCATATTTAGTGGCGGGACAAAATATGAAACAATATAGCGACTGTGTTACTAATGACACAGGCACCAATCAAGAAACTCAATCGCCATTAGCACACGCCTCTCAACATAACTATGTATTCTCTGCTTGGCTAACAGTTTGGGTCGCGTGCCTTTGTTAGAACAGATTCGCAAAGCGTACATCATATTCAAATCTCTCTCATCTCATCTCATTGTCTGAAACTGCTTAGTCCTATACAGGGTCACGGTGAAGCCGGAGCCTATCCCGGCAGACACAGGGCGCAAGGCAAGGATATACCGACGATGGGACGCCAGTCCATCGCCGGGCACTGCGGGGCAATTTAGCCTGCGAGCCAATCAACCTATGTAGCAGCATGCTTTTTGGACTGTGGGAGGAAACCGGAGTGCCCGGCGAAAACCCACGCGGACAAGGGGAGAGCATGCAAACTCCACACAGAAAGGCACCCGAGCCGAGAGATTCGAACCCGGGACCTTCTTGCTGTGAGGCGACAGCGCTAACCACTGGGCCACCGCGCCGCCCCATATTCAAATCAACTTTTTAATTTCATTTTGTATTTTATTGTTGTTAAGTAGTTTGATGATTGCTTCGAAAAGCTGCTTTCTTGGGACAGCCGCATCGATCGCTCCGTCTCTCCACGTTTCGCTTACCTGTGCCTCTAACGTGTGAGGCGAAACGTCACGAGGTGGAGAGAGGAAGCCATCGACGCGGCTGTACCGAGAGAGCAGCTTTTAGAAGCAATCATCATGCATCGAGCCGTGAAAACCTACTTCATTACGTTAATTAGTTTCACTGATGACTGTGACAGCTAAAGTTCACAATTTGCACAGTAGCGCCGCTCACTGACACAGGTATTTCCCATCCGCAGAGCGTCTGGGTTGCTGGTGTTTGGGTGGGGGGGAGGCCCCCCCCCCCCCCTGCTGAGTTGTTATTCTTCATTTTTTAACATTGTTACAAGTTAATTTAACATTAACCATGTCGCGAGACGCTGAGCTTTTCTATCCTCCCTCCTCCCAGCCATTTTACAAGGTCACGTGACAGAGTCAACCGCCGGTCACGTGCCGCAAGCGACACCGACCGCGTTAAGGTTACGCCGTAAGCAACGCGCGCGCGCGCGAGCGTTCCGTGTGTCCCGCGGCCGTGTCCAGGTCTTCCCCAGGTTCACCACCATGGCCTACAGCAGCTCCGGCTTCGACACGGCGCTGCAGAAGGTGCTGCGCGGCGTCGGCGACAGCTCGTTTGCGCGCGACGCCGTGCGGTGGTTCTACAAGCCGGGCGACGGCGCCGGCCGCCCGTCTCCGCGCGCCGACGAGTCCTGGCTGCTGAGCAACATCTCGCGGTGAGCGTCTCCGCCGACCGCGGGCGGCGGGCCCGGCGGCCCTCGATCGCCGCGGTCCTGGGCCGGGCGTCGGAACGGAACGGCGCGGCGATGGACGAACTCGCTCCGTATTAAAAAGCGCGCGGCGATGTTCAGCACGTGGTGTGCGGGGTGAACGCACCTCCCGCACGTAGTTTGTTTAGTCCTTCGAAAACAAGTGAGCGCGCGCGTACGTTTTGGGTCCGTCCATGGTGTGCGATAGAGACTACGACGTGATCTGCCCCGCGGTGCACATGGCGGAGCTGTGGGCCTCGCGCGGGAGAGCCAACGCCTTCCTCTATTACCTGCCAACGCGGCAGTCGTGGAACACGTACGTACAGCTGCACTGCTCCGCGGAACACCTTGCGTTGGGGCCCAGTGAATGTATTATCCAGATACAGATGGCTAGCTGCTACATTGGAACATTGCGCCGGACCATACGCCACCCACTTGGCCAACTTGGGTATGGCCAATGAAATCCATTTTTGAATTGATAATATTGGTCACGGAAGCCTTCGAATTAAAGTTGGGTATGGGCCCCCGTGACCCTGTGCAGGATTGAGCGGGTGTTGATAATGACGGTCTGGTATCCACGCACCACTAGGTGACGTACAACGGTTCCATGTATGAGAATTGCTCTCCATAGCCGTTCTTTCTTGATAGCCATGTCGAGCGCTCCTCCTCTCGCCTTTGCGACATTTCGCCTCCCATGTTGGAGGTCTGATAATGCCGAGGTGAAACGAAAATACGTCGGCTTTGTCTGTCTGTCTCTATATCAGCGAACAACGACAACGCGTGTACAAAGATGTTCCACAATGTGAAATTAATATTTGTATAAAGTTGTGTTGCGTTCAGGGGGCTGGTCCTATGGAAAATCGACCATATTAGTCAAATACTTGGCAATAATAAAGCATAGCATAATAATAAAAAAAGTCTTTCAGCTAAAACGGTCACATCAGATGCCAAGTGCCCGGTCACGCCATTACATTCTGGTGTGGTGTGGAATGAATCATCATTATTATATTATTATTATTGCAAATTACATAATTCCGAAGACCAACATTGGAAATCATTAAGGTATCCATGCTTATGCATGTTTCTTCCTCCTTGTTGAAAATAATGTTACATTTCAGAGACTTGACTGCTTTGTTTATGCATAGATTTGCCCGTGGGCTACGTTGCTACGTGGATTCCCAATTCAGTAATTTGTTAACCGTTTACCAAACATGTGGCCCATGTCATCCAGGCTATTCTACTGGATACATTGTGTTTTCGTCTTGTACCATGTCACTGTTCTGTGTGTAGAGTGCCTTGCATCCTGCAGCTTAAATGTGCCTTATCATTGCAATTTCCTTTTTACATTTTATTGTAGTCATTTGGACTGCCTTGTGACCCTTGAGTGAAAGGCGCTTAACATTTTAACATCTTACACTTCCCCCTTGCCTCTCCTCCCCCCAAACAAAGCTGATAAGCATGTTGTTTGTAGCTGCAGGTGTTTTTAAAATGCATATGCCATTCAAATGTGTCACGTTTGTTTACCCTCTCGATGGCGTGCTCATGTGCATTGTACGCGATTGTTCCGCTGTGTTAGAAAATTGTTCCGCGTAGCTGCTCTTTGGGAGTAGCGTCGTCAAGCCATGAAAATCTCAATTTATCTCATTGTCAGAAACCGCTTCATCCTGTACAGGGTCGCGGTGAGCCGGAGCCTATCCCGGCAGACGCAGGGCGCAAGGCAGGGATATACTCACGAATGGATGCAAGTCCATCCCGGGCACTGAGGGCAATTTAGGGTGCAAGCCAATTGAACTATGCAGCAGTATGTTTTTTGGACTGTGGGAGGAAATCGGAGTGCCCGGCGAAAACCCACACAGACATAGGGAGAGAACATGCAAACTCCGCACAGAAAGGCACCCGAGCGGAGATTCGAACCCGGGACCTTCTTGCTGTGAGGCGACAGCGCTACCCACTGGGCCACCGTGCCGCCCATGAAAATCTACAACATTATATCGTGGTTCTGGCGATGGACCGGCGTCCCGTCGTCGGGTGTATTCCTGCCTTGCGCCCTGTGTTTCCGGGATAGGCTCTGGCTTCACCGTGACCATATATAGGATTAAGCGGTTACAGATAATGAGATGAGAGATGAGATATCGTGATTTTGTTCGCACCAAACTAAAACGAAAATAATCAACGATTCTTACTCGAAGTATTTCTCCGTATCGGCGCACTGCGAGAGCTGTCTCATTGCCTCCTCGTCGTCGGCTGCGCCTCCCCCGGCACCAGCTTGGAGTGGGAGCCGCACGGCGACGCCCAGCTGGCGTTCGGGGTGCCGCTGTACCCCGCGAGGAAGGGCCGCTCCTCGGCGGGCGAGCAGCTCCTGGCGCGCCACTTCGTAGGATACCTGTCCAACTTCGTGAAGTCCGGGTGAGCAATCGCCGCGGTCGCTTGCTCCGCGCTCGAGAGGCAGCCTGCGGAGAGTGGAGCGAGTTGGTGCACGCATGACCCCACTACGAGGCCAAATAGGTCAGCCGTCTGGTAGGCTCCATCAACATCCACTCATTGGTTGGGACTAAACGCGGAGGGGCAGTCTGCGGATAGTGGAGCGAGTTGGTGCACGCATGACCCCACTACGAGGCCAAATTGGTCAGCTGTCTGGTCGGCTCCATCAACATCCACTCATTATAGGTACCTTTTTGCCAGTATACAAATATAAGATTACAATAGGTTTTACCGCATCTGGCGATTATGCGGGTGTTAAGATCTTAACAGCCCCACCTAAGCTATAAAGCATTGATACTGCATTGTCTGGAGCTGACTGCCTTTTGGCAGCGACTGACACCGGCAAATTGGCTCAAAAGAAAGCCACTGTCAGGTGAAGGTCGGTCAGTTGAAGGATAATGCATAGGTTATCAAAGCTGCCTGTTTGCATACTTTGCCACTAGTATGTGTGGCTTTTGCAAACTGGACACATTGTGAAATGTGTCTATTTTGGTGTTTGGGATCTTAACACCTGCATAATCGCCAGATACGGTAAAACCTATTGTAATCTTATATCCACTCATTAGTTGGGACTAAACGCGGAGGTTGATGATTGGTCGGCGATCTGTTAGTCTCCGCCCACATCGCTTCTCTTTGGTGAAGTCAAATGAAGACCCTTGTTGGTCATGATGTATAATGGAGCAAGTGTTTGTATGTATTGCATATATATTATGTATTATTATGTCCACACTGAGGGCGCTGGGTTTGAATCCTTCGTACGCGCTCATTTAATTCGCACAACACCAAGGCTTTTAATCATTATTTCAGCTTTACTTCTCACTTAATGATTACCCTTCTGAAATTTCAACACTATTTTAACTTTTTAATGCCACTTTTGCACTACCATGAATCCTCTTATGAACCCTTCCACCTTGATCATTACATCACAAGATTGTGTTGCACGCTTTAGAACAGAATCGCACATAGGGCGGGCACTTTGCTCATAGAAGCAGTTTGTTAACGCTGTGTGTAAATGTTTGCAAATCTACAAACATTTATTGACACACAAATGATTTATGCCATTTGAGACAATATTTTGTTGTCGTTGGAATATTTTCTCGGTTTCACATGTATGACAAATGTGAACATTGAAAAAAACAAACAAATGCTGAAATAATTTTGATTCGATTGCTTTTGTGACCAATATTATCGATGAATTCCAATTTTTGGGTTAGGTCACTTAAACAATGTTTGTCGTAAGCCCTCCACCACCCGACAACGGCCAATTAGTAAAGTATGTCAACGTGAACAAAACGCGCCAATTCTTCACGAGCTCAGAATTGGCGCGTTTTGTTCACTTTCTCAGAATTGGCGCGTTTTGTTCACTGTCTCAGAATTGGCACGTTTTGTTCACTGTCTCAGAATTGGCACGTTTTATTCACTGTCTCAGAATTGGCACGTTTTGTTCACTTTCTCAGAATTGGCACGTTTTGTTCACGTTGACAAACATTACTAATTGGCCGTTGTCGTATGGCGGAGGGTGAACGACAAACATATTTGACGTGACCTAACCCAAAAAATGGAATTCATCAAACGGTGAAATGTGTGCGATTAGGTATGGGTAATTAGAGGGTTTTCCCAAAAAAGACCCTTTAGTTTAAATTCCATAAATCTCTAGACGCATATCAACACACCGCCCCAGCATGCACAATGCCTTGTGACTTCCACAAATGTCTGCACTAATCTCCATCCACCACCACAGGACTGTGGAGCAATAATACTGTTATGCACCGTGCAGGCATCATCACCCATGATGTATCCACTGCTGGATGAAGGCCTCCGCAAGTCGTCACGATTATTCGCGGTGTTGCAGTGCAACTCGCGTGCGCACATGAGCTCATCTCATTGCGCCATCTCCTTTTCAGACGCATCTCATTCCTTGACTGCCACTTGGTCGTTACTCTTGAACATTGACCTACTTATCCGTGACGTGTCCTGCCCAAGCACACTGACTTTACGTAATGGTTTGGGTGATGTCAGTCACCTATGTGCATTCCCTCTGAGCTCTCTCGTCTCATTGTCAGAAACCGCTGAGTCTTGTACAGGGTCGCGGTGAGCCGGAGCCTATCCCGGCATACACAGGGCGCAAGGCAGGAATACACCCACGATGGGACGCCAGTCCATCGTCAGGCACTGCGGGCTAATTTAGTCTGCAAGACAACCTATGCAGCAGCATGTTTTTTTGGACTGTGTGAGGAAACCGGAGTGCCCGGCAAAAACCCACGCAGACACGGGGAGAACATGCAAACTCCACACAGAAAGGCACCCGAGCGGAGATTCGAACCCGGGCCCTTCTTGCTGTGAGGCGACAGCGCTACCCACTGGGCCACCGTGCCGCCCCTCTCTGAGCTATGTGTTTTCGTTTATTTTCTCTCAAAGCTACGTCGAGTGTGCACAGGGCAATCCGAAAAGGGTACTCCAAGTTAAATTGCAAATATTTCCTGAAATATTTGATGCAGAATTTATGTTGGGGATCACATAACACAGCAGACTTGGGAACGTTTAAGTCAAATGGAAACATTTTCACAATGACCTATTGGCATCCAACACCATCTGAAGTCGTCATTAAAAATGGCCGATTACTCGAGGCGGAATGTCTTGATTGACGCTTATCACGGCCGAAGCGATTTTTTGCTCCCCGGTTCGTCAACTGTGCGTGGGTTGCGTCTGCAGGGGAAGCACAATTCCCCCAGAAGGCCGCATTCCTGCGGCACTAGCATCAGGCCTGCGTTGTGCGTCACGTGGCGGTGTTGCTCGGCGATGCAGGGACCCAAGCTTCCCGAGCAGAAGCGCGCGCGGCGCCGGCAGCCGCTCCCTCCCGCCGTGGCCCAGGTTTTCTCCGCACGAGGCCGGCGGCATCTACAAGGAGGTGCGGGCGGGCATGCGCAACCGGAGGGGCCTCAAGATGCGAGAGTGCTCCTTCTGGAAGGACTACGTTCAGCCGCTCATGGCCGCCACAGGTAACGAGCGCCATTCAGCGCCGACAAATTGAACTCGCGGTGACATCCGGCGCAGAGTTCTCGCGCTGTGAAGCTACAAGTCAGCGCAAAAAATATGACAGTGTTCGCGATATATTTTGCTCTTTTTTTTTACTTTACATATTATTTTGGCAAGTGTTGTTCGTGGATATCAGGATAAAATTCAGGTCAAAGCAGTCATGTCAAAGGAAAACGTCATGAATAGCAAACGTCTAAAAAATGTGTTAGAAGTTTTGAACAAGATCACCCATAGGGTGCGAGTAATAATACACATAGAACAATGATGATTGCTTCGAAAAGCTGGGCTTTTGGGATAGCTGCGTCGATCGCTCCCTCTCTCCCTCCATCGCGACGTTTCGTCTCACACGTTATGGAGGCATCCTCAGGTGCTTTGTCTGAGGATGCCTCGAACTAATTCCACCATTGGTTCTGATATCACACCATCACTGAAACATTTTCAATACACGATCCCTGTGCATCCGAGACTGTTTGCAGAGATTTACGGACTTTTTTCCATAACTCCAGCAAGCGAGTGTTTCTTCAGCGATTCTCTCCACAGCGGCTGTGCTTTCTTCCTATTTTCAGTCGCCCAAGAGTGCGTGGGTAATTCCTATAGGAACCGGGGTGTATACACCCCGGTACTCATAAACCCTCAAGTTGCACGTGTTGTCCAACTCCACATTGAACACCGTGAGTGAACTTCAGGTCATTCTCCTGGAGCATACACGTGTAGTGAAGTTGTGTACGAGACACGCTTAGCGCATCTGTCCGTGAGAGTGCTCGTCCAGTCCCCCACAGCCCTGCCGTACAAAAGTATTTAATCTCTTTAATTCTCGCGCGGAACACTGCCCATCACAGCCTATGTCCCTGCCCGGTCTTGTCTGTTCTAACGCTTCTATTTTTTTTAATTTGACACAATTGACGTATGCTATGCACGCACAAGACGTGACATTCAGCTCATTGTGCTTCGTGAACAGAGAGCGAAGCCTGGAGCGCAGAGATCTTTCTTTTTTTTTTTCAAGTGTGAACAAAATATTTGTCTAATTCCAATATAAATCTTTCTTGCACGCCAATCCGGCGAGATTATAATCCAGCGCATAATATATAATGAATATCGATGCACAGTTATCATCGCACACTGCAAATAAATAATCTTTCAACAAAAATCTTTTAAATTTTTAAAAAAATGCGTGGGAATTGTTGAACAGCGTTTAGGAGCCGCATTTTTCAAAGTAGTTTTGATCCCGGGTTGGGAGAGACTATGACCTGCGCTGCACAGAACTCCACTCAGCCTACCGGTATTGCTCACACTCAGTCACTGAAGTGTTCACGAGTGTCAAAACGAGCTCTTGCTGTATATTTCTTCATTTTTCCACATCACGTCCTAATCCCCCCCCCCCTTCTCTTGAAAGAGAACATTCCACCATTGCTTCTCGAGGCACTGCATGGGATTGAGGTGACAAGGTGTCAAGAGCTATGCTGAGCATGGTTTATCGAATGACGATCTTCGCTTTGCAACTGAGCTGGCCTGGCCTGCCCTCTCCGTAATTTCGCGCACAAATGCCGACGGCACCAACATTGATTAACTTTGCTCGAATGCTGTTTAACTCATCATGAAAAGAACAAACGTTAACAATGTAATTATGTATGTTCTCTGAACCACATGAATACTTTGGGAATGTAAGAGACATTCAAAGGGAGCCACTTTGACACTTTGGAACATGGCAAATATGAGCATCACTCGTTGAACTGAAGACGCACACACGTGCAGTCCTACAAATTAAAAAACAACTGTCATCTGAACCGTTCATTAGCCTGGGGATACCTCCAACGTTGGAGGAGAAACGTCGCAAAGGAGAGAGGGGAAACGCTCGACAAGGCTACCCAGAAAGAGCAGCTCTTCGAAGCAATCATCATTTATCTATTTGTATTATTACTACATACATCTGGCCGTGAAAACCTACATCATTACAGTCGATGTGATGTCTCTTAACTTGCTCTCTGAGTCGAGTGTACACCTACTGTGAGCGAAATGCTTTAACCCACAGGTAATTCAATCAATCGTCACGACTGACCCGGCGCAATGTGATTCACGGTTCATCGTTTTCGTTCCCACTGCGGGGAACGGTAGCGCGGCTCGTTTTGGGTGATGTGACCTCGTCGCGTGTGTCCGCTACGAATCGAAGAGCGCCGATCCTTATGCTCATAGATCGGTTCATTTGGAATCTATATCGGGCAGAGCGGTGGTGTAGCGGGTAGCGCTGCTGCACCACACCAAGACGCACCGGGTTAGATTCCCAGCTTCTGGGTGCCTTTCTATGCCGAATCTGCTTATTCTGCCCGTGTCTTTCTGCTGGGTACTCTGGTTTCATCCCACCGTACAAATACACACTGTTGTATAGGTTAATTGACCTGCTGACTAAATTTTCCCCCGTGCCCTGCGATGGATTGGCGTTCCATCATAGGTATATCTCTGCGTTGAGTAGTGCGTACTGGTAATAAGAGGAGCATGTGGATTAGCGATCTCATCATGTCTATTATTGTTGTTGATATGCCCTTCATATGTCGTTGTTGTTGCTGACATGCCGTTCTCTCCACATCTCTGTGCAGCACTTTGTGACTCTCGGGTGAAAAGCGCTCTCGTATTAGGTGGGAATACTATTCAGTATTTGGAAATCGAAGTGGGCTCCGGCCACACACGTCACTTGGGATTACCACCTGGCAGTCGCAGGTAATGACAGTGGTGGGTAAATGAGGGCGTAAGCCTGAGAGTACGGCTACTGTGGAGATGGAGCGGTGAAATCAGCTCGCGCGCAGAGACTATAGACGGATCGCCGCATCGAAGGCATGTTAAAGATGCCGCGGCAAATGAGTTGACGGGCGAACGAACGTTCCACGCAGGGGGCATCAGCGAGGTGGAGCGGCAGTGGAGGGAGGACTATCACGCGTGGCGCCAGGGGGCCCTGCTCGAGTGGCGGGTGCAGATGAGCAACTTCCGCGCGGCGGCAGCGGCGGCGGTGGGGAGTGCCGCGACCGAGCGACCCGACGCGTCGGAGCGACTCCCCGAGCCGGAGCGACGACTCGGCGCAACCGAGCGACCGTCCGAGCGATCTTCCGCGAGCGAGCGAGCCTCCGTGCCGTACATGTGACGGCGGCGGGCGCTGTGGGCGCTGCAGCCGCCGCCAAGATCCGTGCTTCTATTTTCGCAGATAACCTTTTCTCACCCTCCCGTACTTTTTGTATGCGACAGTGTCAAACACGTGGTTTTTTTTTTTTAAAAACGTCGGTTTGATTGCGTAGAATCTGCTTCTTTATGTTTCACGCGAGGCTTCTGCTCCGTGCTTGGTGTTGCTCAGCAGCAGGTGCTGCGTGCGATGGTCTCGCACGCAGCGGAAACATCGGTCGCGTGTCTCCAGCACCTCATCCTTAAAAAGATTGAGTAAAAAAAAGCTTCTGTACTGTCCGTTATGTTTGAATAAAAATGTTTGCAATTCACATATTTGTTTGAGATTGTCACTTTGTGGTGGCGCAGCGGTGTTTTCAAAGCCGGACTTTTGCCAAGCGCTGTATCCCCTACTGGCTCCGAGTAAGCGGTTACTCACGAGCATTGACAGGGCCTCGGTTTATTCAAGAAGAATCACGGGTGATCAGAAGTCTGTGAAAATTACACCAACTAATACTGTGTCAACATTTGGATTCCAAAGGCGCGTACATTCCAAGGGAATTCAAATTCCAATGTCATATATCCTTTCGTGAGTCCGTGTGCGCATGCGTTCACGTGTATGTATACATATACACGCCCGTGTTTTCTTTCTTGAAGCAAAACATTTTCCAACATTCAGCAAGGAGGGTTATAAATAGCGGTGATTTAGCGTATGCTGCCCGGTAATGAATTGGATGGATGAGTCCTTACATGGAAACCAAATACACGGCGATTTGCTAAAAGCCAGAAACACATGACAAGGGATGGAACGTTTACAAGCTTTGACTCAAAACAACATATCTTTCAAACGTTGCACATTCAGTCCGTGAATATATGTATGTTTTTCCACCATAAAATTGGACGCACATGAACCTGGCCAGCTCTGCAGGCTTGCACAGCCGTCTTTGTCTCCCCTGTGGTTTGTGGAGTCTACCACGTGACAGCAAAGTAAACTGTCTCCTAACCAATCAGCTGAGTGATTCATCTGCTCCACGCATAAAGAGAAAAATAAATCACTCAGCGGCACGTCTGCAGATCACTGGGTGATCTCAAGATGCGTCACGCTGAGCGTCATCTGTACAGACGTGGCCAGTATGCAGAGACGTTGAGATGGATGTGGAGTTGTACGTAACCTGAGTGGCCCTGCGGCGTCATTCTGGTGTAGCTCAATAACCTGTGAAGAGGAAAGATGTGACATGGAACGCTGCATCCACCGAACATAGATCAGTTTCGAAGTAATGTATTAATTCATATTTTGCCACGCCCTTGGTGAAGGCATTCCTGGTGCCGTCTCAGAGAGCTTATTTAACCATATTTCTCCGGGATGGTCAGGGTAGATTCGTGAATTTCTAGGTGAGGAGGGGGGAAGAGAGGGGGAGGAGGTGGGGGGCGGCGCAGATGCCATTCATTTCTGCCTTTAGCTGCAGCTAGGACTTACATTTAGTTCACGATGTCCAAAGCGTAATGTGCTAACCGATGCGCCACCGCTCCATCCTGCGGTATTTACCGTGGTATTAATGACCATTGCAAGACAGAGACAACGTTGGCTTGGACAGGCTATCACTCAACAGTGGATTGATCATGGCTGATGACGTTACATTCACACAACAAACACACAAAGCGCTACCAGGAAATTTCAAATCTGCAATTAATCTGAGTCTTCGTGTGTCATCTTTAAACTCCCACTTCGTAGCCCCCTTTTCATTCTCTCGCCGAAATCTCTCCCCGGAATCTCTCCCCAGAATCAATGGAATCGTCCGCGAGTCTCAACCCCAGGGATCGCGCTCGCCTCGGCGGAATCGCTCGAGTTACTCCGCGCGCTGAACGAGGCGGGCAGAGTGGCTCAGCGATGACATCTGTTCGTCACAGAAAGAACGTCCTGTCCGAGGCGGTTCGATTCCAGCCAAGGGCGCCTTTCTGTGTGGAGTTTGTGCGTGTTCTATCTCCCCTTTGTTCTGCGTGGGTTTCCTCCGGGTTCTCCGATTTCCTCCCACACCTAACAAAAAAACCCAACTCATTAATTAATTGGCCGATAAACATCAATATAACGCGGTGTGTGGCAAATGTTGGCGCCGGCTGAATGCATGGCTGCCTTCCCCTCGCCGCTCTGTGGTTTTCTCACACCACTATAACGATGCAAGTCACCGTGCGTAAGGGCGTCGTCTAAACAATAGCAATAAGGAACCGAGCTCAAACTCTAAACTCGTGAAGCGCCAACGTCTCGACGAGCCGTGCGTGTTGGGTGGGGGGCGGCTGCTCGCCCTGCTTGCGAGGTGTGCCACGTGTGCGCTCTGTTTCTGGCAAGGCGCCTGCGTGAGACGCGAACGCGCGCGTCTTTACAATGAAAACAGCGGCCACGGCTCCACTCCCAGGTCCAATCAGGGTACAGAGTAAAGAGGCGAAGGCGCAGCCCTGCAATTCCTCGCCCGCTCCGCTGGGTTTATCTCTCCCTTGATTGTATACGTTGTTGCGTTGATCAGTTCAGACTTTTGTTGTGTCGCAAGAATCCCTCATCCAGAGCTTGCAAGCTCACTGTGTACCTTATGTGGTGATAATAAATATCTTATGCTGGCGGATAGGCTCTGAACCCTTCCAGAGGGTCATCAAGATGTGTGACCCCAATTCGGATTCTCTGAAACATAATTTTGTTGCATACCAACGGGTGTGCAATGTAAATAACATATGAATGACGTACTGAAACTTTATTCGTGCTAAATAAATAAGGGTGTTTCGAAACAAGTGAATAAGCTAAAGAAAAACATGTTAGGGATCAATGAAATAGGGGCCACAAGACATCTGGACTACCGTGTACAGGGTTCTCAAGCCAACTCTGCCACACTGCTTGGACGAATGAGGTGGGCAGCATTCACACTTCACTGCACCGCAGGCCACATGCCAACCGTTTAACTATGGTGTACCCATGTAATTTGGCATTTTGTTTAGGTTCCCCGTAGCTATTGCAGTGAGTCGTGTATACACACAAGCTCGCCTCGACGTGTCCAATGAAATAGTTGCGTTCACGCTTATGTTCTACGTTTACAGGTGACTACGCGCGAACTTTGAAAACAATTACACGCCACTGGTGTAAATCATGACGCCAACCTTGATTGGACTATAGGTACTTTAAGTCGAAGGATTTCGTGACCAATAATCTCATCTCATTGTCAGAAACCGCTTAGTCCTGTACAGGGTCACGGTGAGCCGGAGCCTATCCCGGCAGACAGGGCGCAAGGCAGGGATATATCCACTATGGGACGCCAGTCCATCGCCGGGCGCTACTGGAAATTTAGTCTGCAAACCAATTAACCTATGCAGCAGTATGTTTTTTGGACTGTGGGAGGAAACCGGAGTGCCCGGCGAAAACCCACGCGGACACGGGGAGAGAACTCGCAAACTCCACACAGAAAGGCACCCGAGCCGAGATTCGAACCCGGGGCCTTCTTGCTGTGAGGCGACAGCGCTACCCACTGGGCCACCGTGCCGCCCGTGACCAGTATTTTCAATGAAATTCATTTTTGGTTCAATTCACGTAAAAAAAAGTTATAAAACAGTGTCGTTTATCCCTCCACCACCCGACACGGCCAATCAGTAAGGCTTGTCACGTGAACAGAAACACGCCAATTCCTTTACTATCTCAGCACACCGGTGTGTGGGAGAGCAAACCCAGAGTAATTTACAATGAATTTCATGGAACTATAGATATTTAGAAAGGTGGGTTGAAGCAACCCCCACCCCTCCCCAGCTCTGCCTGCCCTGTAGTCTGTGAGTTAAAAGTTAAACCGTTGGAAAATACCGTGGCGTGCACGATCGGATAAGAATCCATTCTCCCGAGGGCTTACAGGGACGTGGCTGGTTCTGATGGAGGGGGAGATTGCGTGCAGAGGCAATGCTTGTGCAGCCTTCCACAAGAGGCTCTTCAGCCTCCTCCTAAAGCCGTTTCCTAGGGGGCCCGATGCACAGTTCTATGCCCCCACTTTAACCCGCGCGGGACAAAGTACATCAACAACATTTGCGATCCGTTTCCAAGTTTTGCTCATTTTACACATCACTGTCTCACGGTCGGCACCGCGTTTCCTTTGGATTGCGATGGATCTCCGGTCATGAAGAGCCCCTTTGTCAATCCACTGCTGGATGAGCGCCTCCCCACCGCTTCGAGACCGTGGGGGATTTTTTTCATTCCGCTGCTGAGAGCGGCTTGGTGGTTATGGCAATGAGAAAAATAATAAAAAACATTTATACAGTAGCGCGTTTCACCCAAAGGTCCCCTCGACGTTGCAGGAAACCGCCCAGATGTGGAGGGGAGGTAGCCACGCAGTTACCCGGCGCCAACCCGCCAGATACTGTGTCACATATATTGTTGTGGTGTCGGTCAATTCATTAGTGAGTACTTCTTAGTTGTTATATCATGTCATTGTCAGAAACCGCTTCGTCCTGTACAGGGTCGCGGTTAGCCAGAGCCTATCCCGGCAGACACAGGGCGCAAGGCAGGGATATACCCACGATGGGACACCAGTCCATCACCGGGCACTGCGGGCAATTTAGTCTGCAAGCCAATTAACCTATGCAGTAGCATGTTTTTTTTAGACTGTAGGAGGAAACCGGAATGCCCGGCGAAAACCCACGCAGAGAGCATGCAAACTCCACATAGAAGGGCACCCGAGCCGAGATTCAAACCCGGAACCTTCTTGCTGTGAGGCGACAGCGCTACCCACTGGGTCTTAGTTGTCGGAGCAAAATAGAGAACTTGGAGACTACGTGGAACCACAAAAGTGCTAAACACAAATCGCTTCTGTTGCTCTACCCTCTTGAGATGTAACTTTCTTACCCCTCTCCGGACAACTGTAAAAAAGAGCTACATCGCTCAACGGTTCTTTCCAGTTCACATGAAAACTGACTGGCCGGGCAACATGTAGTCTCCTCGGCCTGTAACCAACCCAGTCAATCACCAATCCAGGCTTAAAACCCGCTTGGCTTCCGAGATGGGGACGAGATGGGGCGCATTCCTGGAGAGATTTTTCGTTACCGGCGACCAACCTTGACCGCCTCTGCGGCGGCGCTGAGTGTTGTCGAGGACGATGATTAATGCGATATCATCAGGGTCCTGGGATCGGGTGGAATCACGCGTCGCCTGCGGTGTCCCCCGGGTCGGTGGATCGTCGGCGCGTGTTCTCTCCGCAGCTTAGATTTCGAAAAAATAAAACAAACACAAACAACGTTCTCTCCACAGCTCTGTGCAGCGCCTTGTGGCCCCCGGGTGAAAACGTGCTCGAGAAGCGCAATTTTTATTGCTCTAGTATTGCAATAATTTAAACAAGGTGATGCTTTTGCAGA
>JAZEWT010000009.1:19828139-19840362 GCA_036362905.1 Mordacia mordax | reverse complement strand
GCTCACCGTGACCCTATATAGGATTAAGCGGTTTCAGATAATGAGATGAGATGAGCACACAGTTCTAAGAAAGATTGAGTGTCTGTCATTCCGTACATTTTCTTGCGTGTTAGTGTCGTTGAATTTTTAAGCGTAGATCTTGTGTTGCATTCGATCCTCGAAATTATCTTGTGTTTCAAAAGCTTAGATGCCACTCTCTTATAGAGCAACTACGGCTTATCACCAGCACTGGAGGGCTATCGTAGTTTTTGGGAGCCCTTCGTGTTGTCCGTTCAACATCGTTACAGTTGTGCCACCATCCACACTTGGATGCCAAACACACCGTTGCTTTCTAAATATGAACCACGAATTGTAAAGCTAGATACTACGGCTTTAATAACCAAACTGTGGTACCGAAAGGACTTTGAAAGCTCTCAAATATTGCCTTTCAAATATAATAATGCTGTGGGTATCTACAATTTGTTTTACCCTATCTGGCAATACAGCTTAAAGCCTTGTCTCCTTTTACATCATCTATAATAATGCACTGTACTTTCTACATATTTAGGGTGCCATTAAACATAAGAGACCTCGGCATGCAGCTCCTATAATCCTTGCATTAATGAGACCATATTTGCCATAACAATGCAGAATGTCAACGACTGTCTCAAATCGAGCAAATGCTTGTTAGACTGATATTAGATTCTACACTTGATCTTAGCCAAAGGGCCAAGACGCTTGTTCGACGGA
Source organism: Mordacia mordax (assembly GCA_036362905.1). Taxonomy (NCBI): domain Eukaryota; kingdom Metazoa; phylum Chordata; class Hyperoartia; order Petromyzontiformes; family Petromyzontidae; genus Mordacia; species Mordacia mordax. The sequence continues at coordinate 19,839,633 of JAZEWT010000009.1, read as the reverse complement.
TGGGGCACATTCTGACGTTTATTTTTCATTGTTTACGTAGATTGTATTTTTTTAAATTTTCGCCCAAACCAAGACCTTCGGCTTTTCAAATGGCATTTATTTTACCTTTGACCTTGAGGCCCTGCCCGGAGTTCGTGGGCCATATGAGTACGGTACAACAAAATAAGTTCGGGGTCATCATATTTTAAACGTTGCTCAGCAACGACGTGTATACATATATAAACCCCCGAAAATGTTATCGTTGCTGATTTTTCCGTTCTAGTGTCGTTGTTGTTGACGTGCCGTTCTCCCTGGAGCTCTGTGCAGCGCTTTGTGACCCTCGGGTGAAAAGCGCTCTACAAACGCAATTATTATTATTATTATCGTCTCCAGAGGGCGGCGAGACCCCATGGAGGATCTCCCCCCCCTCTCCAAATATCTCACAGGCTTTCGTCGCACAGTCTCTCAGCCCGACGGTGTGCGTCGCGTTGATCTCTCCAGAAGATCTGCCAACGCCTTAATTTCCATTTACAGCGGCTAATTGGCTCTCGAGAGAACGCAGCCTCCGCACAGTGCGCGGATGACTCGACGCCAGAATCTTCCCGCGCGAGGTCGCCGTTATTTCCTCTGTCGAGCGTCTGAAATTTATAAACAGGCTGGCGATTGATAGGTGAGTAAGGAATGAAGAGATATTGTCCGCATGACTCTTGTTGACATGGTTTAAGGTGCTTGGATCAACGGGCCAGTGGCAGTAAATTAAATGTGTGATTATAAACGCGTCGTTTGTTCTTTATCGCTCTCCGCCGGTGCTGTGCGATGCAAATGCCCTCATTTCACAAACACGTGTTCATAACGAGCAGCTTTTAATTTTCCTTCACAATGCATACGGGGTTGTCATTGCCAGTGCATGGGAGAGATTTAGTTAATTGCTGCATTGTTATTATGTGGGCAGCACGGTGGCCCAGTGGTTAGCGCTGTCGCCTCACAGCACGAAGGTCCTGGGTTCGAATCTCTCGGCTCGGGTGCCTCTCTGTGTGCAGTTTGCATGCTCTCCCCGTGTCCGCGTGGGTTTTCGCCGGGCACTCCGGTTTCCTCCCACAGTCCAAAAGCATGCTGCTACATAGGTTGATTGGCTCGCAGGCTAAATTGCCCCGCAGTGCCCGGCGATGGACTGGCGTCCCATCGTCGGTATATCCTTGCCTTGCGCCCTGTGTCTGCCGGGATAGGCTCCGGCTTCACCGTGACCCTGTTTTGGACTAAGCGGTTTCAGACAATGAGATGAGATGAGCCCTTTCAAGTGCTGAGAGCTACTTCAGGAACTGAGCGCGATGACTGTATCAAATACGGATGCAGGTTCATCACGGCTCGATATGTTATGAGAGAGTTGTTTCCATGGCTCTTCTTTCGCGATAGCCGTGTCGAGCGCTCCTCCTCCTCCTCTCTCCTCCGCGACGTTTCGCTTCCCACGTTGCGCAGCGCACATCCACCAGCCCCTGTGAGACAACGCAGGCACAAATGAGAGTGTCAGGGGTGACGTGGTGTTGACTGCCGGAACTGTGATCCCGGCTGACATCACTGACGGGTGATACCCGAACCAGACTTGCCTCCCCACCGAACCGAACCTCCCCTGACGAGCGTGATGACGCACGAACGAACAAAACAACGCAATGCCATGAAGAGACCATCCAGCAGTGGATCAACAGACCGCTAGCAATTACTATTATTAACGGGAGACGTACGTTACCGTAATAACAATCTCATCTCATCTCATTGTCTGAAACCGCTTAGTCCTATATAGGGTCACGGTGAAGCCGAAGCCTATCCCGGCAGACACAGGGCGCAAGGCAAGGATATACCGACGATGGGACGCCAGTCCATCGCCGGGCACTGCGGGGCAATTTAGCCTGCGAGCCAATCAACCTATGTAGCAGCATGCTTTTTGGACTGTGGGAGGAAACCGGACTGTGGGAGGAAACCGGAGTGTGTGTCTGACACGGGGAGAACATGCAAACTCCACACAGAAAGGCACCCGAGCCGAGAGATTCGAACCCGGGACCTTCTTGCTGTGAGGCGTCAGCGCTAACCGCTGGGCCACCGCGCCGCCCCACCCCTATTCAGAATTACAACATTATTAGCAGCAGTGGCACGCCACAATGTACACGATGGAGGCAGTATACAATACAGTGTACAATATATACAACTGTTCACCGAGAGCGTGAGAGAATGATAGGGTCTGAGATATAGACGGCAAGACCCTCAGAAATGAGTGCAAATTGAAACGTGAATTGGAGTTCCCTCTCGGTCCCCTCATGCTGCGAGGCTTAGCATCACACACAGCCATACATTACGGGATTCACATTTACTTCACAGACATTTGTAAAAGAATCGGAGGTCAGTCTCAAAAGCACCTAATCTCGAGTGCTTATAATGCGGCGCAGTATTGGGATGTGTTTGTGATAAAAAAAAAACATAGCAGGTGCTGAATTTATTTTTTAACATCCGTCTGTAATCCAAATATTGCCCTTCAGGGATCTGGAACAGACAGATTGTTAAAAGTACGGCCCTACCGTCAGCAGTTCCAATAACAGTCAGTTCAGTGTCAGCACCCGCTTTATCCTGCACAGGGTCACGGATGGCCGGAGTCTATCCCGGCAGACACAGGATGCAAGGCAGAGCTATGCCCATGATGTGACGCCAGCACATCGCTGGGCACTTTTTGGCGACAATTTACTCAGCAGGTCAACTAACCTAAGCAAGCAGCGTGTCTTTGGACAGTGGGAGAAAACCGCAGTACCCGGAAAACACCCACGCGGACACGGGGAGATAAAACGCAAACTCCACGCAGAAAGGCACCCGAGCCCGGAACCGAACCCTGGTCCTTCTTGCTGTGAGGCAGCAGCGCTGCTCACTGCTACACCACCGCGCCGTCCGGAGATAATTGCAACACGTACAATGTGTAATGCGAACATAGAAATTTCACCAAATTGGTTTATAACAGCTGATGAAAGTCATTCTACAAAACCGTATTGTGACACGTTTTGTTGTGTTTTGCTTTAAATGCATGTGTGTGGTGCAATTTCACGGGGAGTATGTTGCATTTTAAAGAGAGACAACTTCAGTGTTCAAATGATTACGGGGTGCACAGGCGGCCGCATGCATTGCACGAATTAATTTGCAATAATATTTGATGCATAATCCTAACACCGTTGGATGTAAGCACACTTATTGCATTGTCAAATGATTTAAGGTGGGAAATCTCATTATCTGACACCGCTTAATCCTATATAGGGTCACGGTGAGCCGGAGCCTATCGCGGAAACACAGGGCGTAAGGCAGGAATACACCCGACGACGGGACGCCAGTCCATCGCCGGGCATTGCGGGACAATTTTAGTCTGCGAGCCAATCAACCTATCCAGGAGCATGTTTTTGGACTGTGGGAGGAAACCGGAGTACCCGGCGAAAACCCACGCGGACACGGGGAGAGCATGCAAACTCCACACAGAAAGGCACCCGAGCCGAGAGATTCGAACCCGGGACCTTCTTGCTGTGAGGCGTCAGCGCTAACCACTGGGCCACCGCGCCGCCCGGAAATACTCATAACCAATTTACATAGACACAGAGGAACAGCATCGCTTCGTATGTTGGTGATGTATTCCTAAGCTGAGCACCTCAAGGGAAGGTTTATGTTGCAAAACGTAAATAGCGGAAGAGCATTGTGGAAAAGCCATATCTTTTTCATACGGGTGAAGTACTGATATAGTGGTTGGCGCACTGTGATGAGCCGGGTGACCGAAGTATGATACCTTACAATGATAAACATCAATGTGGGGTTCGTGGAGGGGGGGGGTGTGATATCTTAACTGATCCGCAGGCGTTGCTTCACCAACCCACGTGGTAAAATATCTCATCTCATGTCATTGTCAGAACCGCTTAATCCTGTTCAGGGTCGCTGTGAGCCGGAGCCAGTCCCGGCAGACACAGGGCGCAAGGCAGCGATATACCCACGATGGGCCGCCAGTCCATCACCGGACACAAAGGGAAATTTAGTCCGCAAGCTAATTAACCTATGCAGCAGCATGTTTTTTGGACTGTGGGAGGAAACCGGAGAGCCCGGCGAAAAACCCACGCGGACACGGTGAGAGAAGATGCAAACTCTCACACAGAAAGGCACCCGAGCCGAGATTCGAACCCGGGACCTTCTGTGAGGCGACAGCACCACCCACTGGGCCACCGTGCCGCCCATGGTAATATATAACTTAACTTGAAAGGCAGTGGGAGGCCTTCATCCACCAGTGGACGGATAAAGACCGTTAAGGTAATTGTATTCTTTGATGTATAAACTACACTTGAGGAAATGTAAATCTACCCAATAGATTTGAGCAATGCAATGATACTAAGTATACTTAAAATACGGCGATCGCTGCACTGTGTGAATCGAAAAGCCCGAGGCAGTAACGATGGAGAGATAGAAATGTTTCAATCTCATTGACCGACAAATGGCACCCCCTGACATGCATTGAAATAACATCCGTTATAGTTCTGAGGCATAGTCTGTGTGGCTGTGAACGGATATTTAAGATGTTATAGAGAGCGAGCGGGTCATGTGTGCATCTCCCGCTTGTTGAGAAGAAGGTGCGTGGGTGGTAAGCTGGTAATAATGGATAGAATGCTCTAGGCAGTACAGACAGTTGAAACATTGATATTAGTGCAAATGAAGGTACTTTATATTCAGTAAGACAGAAGCAAAGCTTTTGGTCCGGACTTGAAAAATAGAGAGTGTCTCAGGAGTACAGCTGACAAGAGGAAGGGATTTCCAGACAACTGGGACATGAGAACTTCCCATTGCCCGCATTTTGACCAAGAGAGTTAAGAGAAGGCTTGAAGTGTGGGGAACAAGATCAGGAATAGAGATGATGTGGTTCAGACGTGTGGGGTGAGGCGAGTTCATGAAGGATTTTGAAGACAGTGGGAGTGACATTGAAGTGGAGGCAGGACTGTATTGAGATTCAGCTGCGGATTTTGAGGGCTGGGGTAGTTATGTTTATGGGTGTATGCAAGAAGTCTCGTGACAGCATACCAGATCATTGTGAAGTTCAAAGAGAGGGATTTGAGGCCATGGGAGAGATAATGTTGTATGCGCGTATACATATAGCACATGTGATGAAGGCATGAATAACAATCTTGGCAGGAGAGGCAAATGTGGTCAGGAGTGAAAGTTACTTAAGATTTCTTACCACTACGATCGCATTGCAATTCCCCTTCCCGTCTGCACAGTTCGAATGCTTGGGGCAATTTTCTTGCCGTCACGCCGTGCTGGACCACACCAGTTTACTTTCACCTCTGCATATGGTGCAGACGGGTGCACGTGGAGGGTACAAGGGTCGGGCAGCAAATCAACGACACGTGCGGGACACAGCGGATGAAGTTTTGAAGTTTAATTTTTCCTTCATACAATGTTATCGCCATGACGCTTTGATTCGTCATACAGCGACGTTGTGCAGAAGTGCGAGGTGAACACAGGCCATGAAACGATAGGAATCTCATCTCATCTCATTGTCTGAAACCGCTTAGTCCTATACAGGGTCACCGTGAAGCCGGAGCCTATCCCGGCAGACACAGGGGGCAAGGCAAGGATATACCGACGATGGGACGCCAGTCCATCGCCGGGCACTGCGGGGAAATTTAGCCTGCGAGCCAATCAACCTATGTGGGAGGAAACCGGAGTGCCCGGCGAAAACCCACGCGGACACGGGGAGAGCATGCAAACTCCACACAGAAAGGCACCCGAGCCGAGATTCGAACCCGGGACCTTCTTGCTGTGAGGCGACAGCGCTAACCACTAGGCCACCGCGCCACCCTGAAACGATAGGAATTGGAATGCGAATTGCAGGTTTTATTTACTCGAGAAATGGCCGGCAAGGATATTGTAATTCTCACAACTGAAGCTGGGCGGCACGGTGGCCCAGTGGGTAGCGCTGTCGCCTCACAGCAAGAAGGTCCCGGGTTCGAATCTCGGTTCGGGTGCCTTTCTGTGTGGAGTTTGCATGTTCTCCAATGTGTCTGCGTGGGTTTTCGCCGGGCACTCCGGTTTCCTCCCACAGTCCAAAAAACACACTACTGCATAGGTTAATTGGCTTGGAGACTAAATTGCCCGCAGTGCCCGGTGATAGACTGGCGCCCCATCGTGGGTATATCCCTGTCTTGCGCCTTGTGTCTGCCGGGATAGGCTCCGGCTCACCGCGACTCTGTACAGGACTAAGCGGTATCTGACAATGAGATGAGACAATTGAAACTCTAATTGACGTGCCTGGGTTACATGGTAATAAGACACATGGTGATCTTAATTTCAACGATTACAAACTTGACCGACCAAAAAATTAAATCTATTGATAGCATTGGTCACGAAAGCCTTCGAATAATGGTTCCAAACTACTGCCTTGATACCAACAATCTGATGCGCTCAAGGTTCAACTAAACCAACTCGTATGCGATTAATATTGACAAACATAGATAGCGATGACAATGGACAGACTTTAAAGGTCGCAGATCTTCATCAGCATGCTGCTTATGCTGTAAATGCATTTCAAACGGAGGAGTCCTCTGCATGAAGCAAGTGTGTAACGTGCTTATAATTAATTCATACCCTCTAGGATTAGAGCTCACTTTTCACCGGCACCATTCGCTTTGGCGTCCAAACATTAATCAGCTCCAAAGCAGCTCGTCACATCCTTCATGACTGTAGCAAAGCCCTTGTTAACCTTTATGTATTTTTTCAATACATTCCATTACCGTGTATTCTATTACCGTGTCATCAAAAGGGCAAACTATTGATATATTGTGACTAAAATGTATTTATATTCGGGGCAATATATACAGGTAATGTATATATATATGAAGGCTGTACGTACGGCAAAATGAATGGTCTTAAGAATAAATGGGTTAATTCCAATATTTATTATTCAGAGAAAATCTGCACTTTAAAAAAATATTATTTAACTATTAATTGCAATACTTAAAACGTGTAAAAGCAATTCACTGGTGTTAGCACTTTGTGTATTGCAATTATAATTTAATAACGACATAATTTTCTCAGAATAGTAAAAATTGAGGAGAGCCCATCTCATCTCATTGTTAGAAACCACGAAGTCCTGTACAGGGTCGCGGTGAGCCGGTGCCTATCCCGGCAGACACAGGGCGTAAGGCAGGGATATGCCCACGATGGGACGCCAGTCTATCACCGGGCACTGAGGGCAATTTAGTCTGCAAGCCAATTCACCTTTGTCCCAAAGAGCTCGGGTGAAAAGCGCTCTATAAATGCAATTATTTTTATAATGCAATAATTATTATGACATATTTTTGCAAGGGTTTTTCGATAATAACAAAAATCCGATACAATGAGCCATTCTGAATTCTAAAACTCTATTCATAGCCGCTGCAGAACTGATTGCCGCCATGTACGTATGTGCTCTTAATGGGATTGTACACATGCAGGAGAGACACTGAAACTTAGTGGAATGACAGAATGTCTGCTACGTTTTTTATTTACGAAATATAAAAGACTCGTGGGCGGCACGGTGGCCCAGTGGGTAGCGCTGTCGCCTCCTCACAGCAAGAAGGTCCCGGGTTCGAATCTCAGCTCGGGTGCCTTTCTGTGTGGAGTTTGCATGTTCTCTCCCCGTGTCCGCGTGGGTTTTCGCCGGGCACTCCGGTTTCCTCCCACAGTCCAAAAAACATGCTGCTACATGGGTTAATTGGCTTTCAGACTAAAATTGTCCCGCAATGCCCGGCGATGGACTGGCGTCCCGTCGTCGGGTGTATTCATGCCTTACGCCCTGTGTCTGTCGGGATAGGCTCCGGCTTCACCGCGATCCTGTATAGGACTGTTTTAGACGATGAGATGAGATCTTCTTAACCGAGCCCGCGCATCTCTTGGGAGCCGACACTTCTTGATGGTCGTGAATTTTACTTAGGGATTTTTTTTTTTTAAATACAATTGATAAATCGACAAAAACACTATACCTGCGGTACTTTAATTTGATTTTTATGTGCGAATGCACTTGGACAACAATACAATACAAGACCAGATATTTTTTAAAGCTTCCTCCTCTATCATTAGTCTCATCTCATCTCATTGTCTGAAACCGCTTAGTCCTATACAGGGTCACGGTGAAGCCGGAGCCTATCCCGGAAACACAGGGCGCAAGGCAAGGATATACCGACGATGGGACGCCAGTCCATCGCCGTCTATCATTAGTGGTTTAACCATATTTCACCACGCTGGTGGCATTTGAGCCGACGGGGGGTGGAAATTCGACGTTTCTATGGCGGGTACAAGGACATCCCCATCGGATAAGCACTGGGAATAACGGAAAACGGCGCAGGTTGAGTGAGTCGGTTTGCGCTTAAAGCGGCAGACAACACAGCTCATCGCTGCATTAGAAGCGGTGAGTGTGTACATCGCGCCTAAGTTTATGTACGCGAGCAAACAAGGGTTTTGTTTCAAAGTTAATATCGTTACTTACTCGGATAGGCCACTCGACAGGGCCGCGCTTTGGAATCCCTACAGCGCTTAGACGGCGGCGCGTGCTGATTCGCCGCCCTGCGGGCGCCGGCGCCACGTGGATTGGCCGACGTTGGGCGCCCCGCCCAATTGCAGCGCGGCGCTATGCGTATCCGCGCTATGAAATCGGACTCGGCGGCGGCGAGTCCTTCGCAACCGAGCTCACACGTGACTCTATTTCACTACACGCTCGTAAATAAGTGATTAATTTAACATTAACTTAATGACGATAATTAAAAAAACCCTACACTTTCGGGTAACGATCATATTTAATTGTATATAAATAACCCAGACGTGGTGTCCAACTGCTCCAAGACGGCGCGGATGACACAAGAATAATATATATATTTTAAATGTATTTAAAATTCGAAGCACATATTTTAAAATCATCTGCATACGGATTATAATTAGCGCTTAGAACGCAAATAAATATCCACGTTTGTTTTTGTACATTCACACTCGCTAAGCAAGTGATGCCGTCATCGCCATATTGGGTAGGGATAAGGTTGTCTTAGTGTTTAGAGCTTAAGTTCATCGTTACCGGGTGCTTTAATTTTTAAACAAACGCCAACAATAATACTCTGTGAATTAACCATCAGATATAAAGCGCACGTGTGAATTGTGTTACAAAAATATCACGACCTAGGCGACAACGGCAACCTTTGCCAATTGTATGTTTATTAGGCCTTGGGTCGGTGGCTTTGTCGAAGGAATCCCGCACGCAGAGCATGCGAGCTCGCCGGGCACCTTTATTCTTTTATCGTAATAATAATAAACATTTGTCTTAACGACGAGGAGCCACACGGTGAGGGGGGGCGGGGGGGGGTTAGTGCTGTCGCCTTAGAACAATAATCACTCGGGTTCGAGTCCGGGCTCGGGTTGCCCCCTCTGTGCGCTGTGTGTGCGCGCGCGTTCTCCCCGTGTTCGCTTGCGATTTCTCCGGTTCTCCTCCTGCAGTCGCATCGCTACGTTGTAATGACGATTGCATCGACAGAGCGCCTTTTAAATGTGTCATCTCCCTTCTTCACCCGAGGGTCACAAAGCGCCGCGCAGAGAGATTCCTTCCGCGCGCGCCGTCCTCCCTCCTCCGCCTCCTCGTCCACAGCTGCGCGCAGCGCTTCGTGACCCTCGGGTGAAAAGCGCGAGCGCGTCGTCGGTGCAACCGGGAACCTTGACAAAGATGAGTGCCGTCGATTTCACCGTCGTGGGATGATGACGACGCCGTGAAGAGGCCGGGGAGTCGCCCGGGAGGGAGGGGGGGAGGCGGGGGAAAGAGACTGCGGGTCGTTAATAAAGTGCGAGCCGGGCAGTCGGGGGCTCAGTCCGCGCCCGGGCGAGCGCGGATCGAGGAGCGCTGCTCGCGTCTCCTCTTCTTCCTCCTCCTCCTCCTCTTCCTCCTCCTCCTCCTCCTGTCCTCGCCGCTCGTCGTCTCCGCTCGTCTCGCCGAGGTCGGTCGGCCACGACAAGGCACGGTTAAACTTTAAAGCGAAGTGTTCCGTTCCGTCGGTTCATTGTGGGGGTGTTTTTGTGTTGTTGGCCGTGGCGACCCGACCGGTCGGTTCTGCGGTGGTGCTTCCGTTTGAAAGACGTCTTTCCTTCAAAAACAACGATGCTGCGGGTTTGTTTGTTTGTTTGTTTGTTTTTATTTACAATGAAAAACAGTAATCGACTACGTCGTGGAACCTCCCCGCCGTGTAAAAGATTGAGGCAGCGGAGACGTCTCGTTGGCACTGAGTGGAAATCAGAGAGACCAATTAAGAAAAGAAAACCCAATTAGCGCCTTTGCGTGGTTACATTCGAATGGAGGCTGAAGCCACTTTAACAGCCACATACATTGGACCGTTCATTTGCGCACACTTTGCTGGACAAGTATTTTGAGTAATTATTGCCTCGTCATCCTGGTGTCTGTGCTAAGTAGTGTCCATTGTGATGGAGCTAATTTGCGTCGAGCCACTCTTGAGTGATGACCCTACCAAGGCGGATCGCACTTGCGGTGAAATATTTTAAAGTCAATGTTCATAATTTGTGAATGTCTACCAGGATTTTTTTTTTTCAAATACGTTTTAATCTGTTCCCGCTTTGATAACATCGGGCAACGTAACATTCTTGATATACGTAACTTAAATTCGAAGGCTTTAGTGACCGGGTAGGTCACGTTGATATACGTGTCCATTATCATTTATTGGTGTAATAATTTTAATGAATATTAGAACGCATTTTTAATGACTGTTAGAGCGCATTTGGGTAGAGTATGGACAGCATCTCTGGGGAGCCATTCATCCAGCTGTGGGTTGACCATGGCTGATGTTGGTAGAACAGCAGGGTTTATTGCTCTTAGACCCAAAGTGCAAATTCCTGGGCAGGGTTTACCCATCCTCATCGTCACCGTGTTGGGAGCAGCAACGTTATTAAATGTTGTTACATTGTCTCTCGTGCTAACGCCAGGTCCTGCCGCAGTAATGTGCAATTTCCACCGCTCTGAACTACACTTATTGGATATTGGCTGCGTCAAGCGGAGGGCACGGTGGCGCAGTGGAGTAGCGCTGCCGCCTCGCAGCAAGAAAAACCCCGATGTTCGATCCGTGTCTCGGGTTGTCTATCTGTGTGGAGCTTGCATGTTCATGTGGGGCCCAAATACGTGCCTCTGCCCATGGCTATCGACTAAATTTTTCCCCGGTGCCCTGCGATTGACTGGGTATAGCCCTGCCCTTGTGCCCTGTGCCTGCTGGGATAGGTTGCTGCCCCCCTCCCGCGACCCTGCACGGGAGGAGGGATTAATTGATACCGATTAAATGAACACGCTTCGCGGAGCCACAGTAATACGTTTGCAATGCTTTTAGTCACACTCTGCTCTCCCGTCTAAATGCTAAATATGGACCAAATCGTGGGCGACGTGGGGCGCAGAAGAGGGTCATTCAGGAACATCCGTGTGCGTGTGTACGGCGGGGTGTGT
>JAZEWT010000009.1:19741164-19753997 GCA_036362905.1 Mordacia mordax | reverse complement strand
GACACAGGGAGAACATGCAAACTCCACACAGAAAGGCACCCGAGCCGAGAGATTCGAACCCGGGAGATTCTTGCTGTGAGGCGACAGCGCTAACCACTGGGCCACCGCGCCGCCACGTGCGGCCTTAGAAAAATCAAATTCACGTTTAACTTTCCAGGTCCACTCTTTGTCTTAACGTTGCTGTGAAATTACATAACCTACGCAAGTTTGCGCGGCATTGGTTATTACTGTTTTATGAATAATATATGCGCGTGTGCATTTCTGTGTGTGTGAGCCTCAAATGAGTATCTAATGCGGTGTATAAACATCGCCACTAGGGAGAGGAAGGCGGCTGGGCATAGTGCTCGCCTTTATAGGCGCTCGCTAACTGCACTTAACCCTAGAGTCCGTTAAGGCTATACGGGGATATTTGTCTTCGTGTGAGCAAGTACTAGCGAATGTGTATATATCGTTGTAGAAAATTGAAAAGGATCATCCCAGCACTCAGAGTAGAAAGGCGCTGCATCCTTTAAGGAATACCGGTCAACCTGTCACTCAAAGCGGCCAAGCCGAAAGTAAAGTAACAAATGGGCAAGGGTACAGCCCTTGCCCATTGCTTGCGCATGCCCCCGCTGGCCGAAGGGCCTCCACTGCATGCCCACAAGCTGCTGAGAGCCCCGCAACTGTGTTTGGCTACTCTTCCATGCTGGCCAGACGCCTTTAGGCGAGCATCCTGATTCTACACAACGACACGAGCCTCGCTCATAGACTGCGGCTTGACGGCACAGACTCTTAGGCTGAGTTAACAGAGGGGAGGCACAGGACCAGTGCAGAAAATCTAAACTGGTGCTGTTCGTGAGCGGGATTCAAACTCGGATCGCAGCACGCGAACCACTACCCTACCACTCTCCACACAACTGCCAAATACCACTAAACGATGGTGATATCACCACAGCACCTGTGCCAAGCCATATGCACTTTGAGACTATGTGAAGTATTGAAGGCTTGCTAACAAAATGTCACGGGACAGAGCAAGGTGTCATCGGCTGCCTGACCGAGATGACTGGTCGAGGCACTACCCGTGCTCCCGACTGTGCCAACGCCCTGTGTTTGAACCATCGAGTGCACCGCTCGTTGTTGTGAGCGCGGCTCCTCTGCTCTCCGCTGTTACTGGAGAGTAACTGCTTTGAAATGCCCAGTAGCGTCCTTCACAGCCCTCCTTCGCACGGGTCGATCTTAGCACCGCCGATACCAGCCTTCAGTAAGTCCACTCAGCTGCAGGTCCTCCTGTGCTACATAAGTCTATCTCTTATCTAGCTTGTGCCACGCCCGTTTAGTCCCCTTTATCCTGCCAAACAGAAGCTGCGTAGTCATGCGATGGCTGGGCATGCGGGCCACCTGACCCAGTCACCGTAGCCTTACCAGCTACAAAAATCATCAATGCGACTCTGTTCAGATCTTTCCAGAAGCTATGAGCTCCTCACACAATCTAGCCTGGATAAATCCAGGCTGTATTGCAAGAAGGTCAGCCAGACATTTTTAAATCGACACATGTTTGAAATTGGCATATGTTCTGCGATGGCGGTCCACGTTTCATAAAACTAGAGAATGGAGAGCATGACTGTGGTTGATAAAAACCCGAAGCTTCAGTGCAAACATCTGCACCTCACACACACAAAAAAGCCCTGCCCGAGGCTATTAGCTTTCCATCTCAGGAGCCTTTCATTGTGGAGTTTGTGTATTTCCTCCCGCAATTAAACACACTCAATCATTAATAAGCCGATAGTATAATATATAGGTATGTAGCATTTGGCAAATGTTGGCACCGGCTAGCTGTTTGGCTGCCTTCTCCCTCGCCACATCTCTGCGGTGTCCTCATGCCTCGTAAGTAGGAATCCTGAGTCACCTGAACTCCATAGAAACAAAAAATTAAGTTCCCAATGGGAGCGGAAGGAAACGGCCAAATCCCATTCCTCAACGTGGCAGTGAAAAAAGGCACGAATGGGACACTCAGCCACATGGTGCATAGGAAAACAACAGACAGGTATTCACATGCCAAGTCGCATCGGCACCCAAAACAGAAAGAAGGCATACTGCACACCCTAGCCCGCCGCTCCAGAATAATATCAGACAAGAGACATCTAAACGACAACCTACAACATTTACGACAAGCACGACTCAGCAATGAATAAACCAAAACAGACATCCGACTCACCATGACGAGAAAACGACGACTTCAATACCAAAAAAATTAGGACGAGGAAACTAACACCCACGTCTTCCTGCCATATATCAATGGCACCATGGAAATAATCAGTAAATATCTCGAGATATACAACATAAAAGCCACCTTCACAGCCCAGCAGAGGATAGAGGACATGTTCAAATCACCCAAAGACCAACTGCCACAGCACACAGAAGGTGAACATTGCATTCCTCGCAGCAATTATGAAGACGTTTATATTGGCCAAACCAGCAGAAGCACTCCCACAAGGAAGAAACTATGTGAGGGTGCAGTGCATTTCATGCATATAGAGAAATCGGCAATGGCAGCCCGCACTGCCGACAGACATTTCCGCTGGAAAGGCCCAAGATTAAGCTGTAAAGCAATCGAGATCACAAGATAACAAAAAAGCATCAATCTAAACCAAGAAATCAGAATAAAACTCAGCCAAACACAGAAGCCAGCTTTAAAACTAAAGGTAAACACCTCTGCAATGTATACTATAGATTAAAGTAGAAATAGTACTTTTGATAGAATCTCTAAACAAGAACACAATATCCATCCCTGTAAACAACTCGGCAGACATTCAGGATGAAGGAATGCAATTTAAAATGACACTTATATTTAGGGTCAGATTAAGTTAAATTAGATTATGCGAGAAAGACAATGGGCCCTTCGAAACTGGCAGGTAGAGGGAGGCGCGGAATGACAAAGGACGATAGCAATGCTGGCAAGGCAATGAACTGGTTCTTCAGGACACACACAGTTCACTCAGTCTCAGCGAGTCTGATGCCTCCAACGTTGGAGGCCAAACGTCATGAAGGAGAGAGGAGGAGTGCTCGACACAGCTATCCCGAAAAAACGGCTTTGGTCAGCAATCACCGTTAAGCTTGTATGGCAGCTAGCAGTTCCTGAAATCAGATCGGACCCACGTTTTTGTAAGCAAATTGTACGGATGAAAAAGTGATTGAGACAAAATTTGAGTACGATAGGCACAAAGAGTGTTTCACATACACACATGTAGTGCACTTGTCTTTTAAGTGAAGAAATAATGACCTGGTCCTCTCGGCGGTGTAGGACCCCTCCCCTGCCCGCTGCCGATCCCCGCGTGCGCCGGCCCTCTCCAGGCGCGAGGGGGATCGCGAGCGCCGGTTGGGGATCACCTGGTCCAGGCTCCTGCGTCGCAGTGGGAGACGCGGTGCGTCAGCTGGTGGAGGCTGTGCGAAACGTGCCGAGGTCGGGCGGACTCATAATAATAATAATAGTAAGTCATTCAATTTAAAACGGAGGCCTCTTTCCCAAACACAAGGCGCCACACAAGGCAATGAAAGCATACAAAATCGATAATAACAGCACATTTGCAGCAAGTACACCAATATAAGCTAAACAATAGTGCAATTAATTTTCCAAACTCAAGTTTTGAAAGGTGTGTCTTTTGCTTTGCTATTTTTCCGCAGTCGGTGAGTCAAGAGCATTTGGGGACAATTCGTTCCGTAAGCGAGGTTCCGGAACCAAAAAAGATCGGTCACCAGAAGGAACGGAACGGGAGCGCAGGATGACGAGGAATGATTTATGTTCAGATCTTGGATGATGGCGAACGTGGCACCCCGAAACCATTCGCTTGCCACCGTGGTTAGCTTGCTGCCGCTGACTGAATTGTTGTGTGTATCGTAAGGTCACTAAAGTATCGTTACGGTCACTAATGTGTTATCTTTCCATTCATCCGTTCATTATCAGTGCCCGCTGTCGAGAGTTGCAGTGAGCTGGAGCCTATATCAGCAGGTAAAGGGCGTTAGACAGGAATGTACCCACGGATTTGGTGCCCGTCCATCGCAGTGCACCAGGTGGAACTTTCGCAAGGACAATTAACCCCGGCAGTTTGTCTTTGGAGTGTGGCAGGAAACCGTAGCATCCAGCAAAAGGCCAAGGAAGTGTGTCGAGCGACATCATGACATCTACAGCATGAGACTGCGTGAACTTGTGAAGTTTGTGAAGGAGCTGATCATGAGTCGAGGGTCAGATTTCCAGAACACTGGCCCAAAACAAGCCCTGGTGTGGAGAATGCCGCGGCATAGCCTGGCATCTCCAGAGGTGCAGGCACTCTGTGTAGGCCATTGGAGCGTGTGTTAACTGTGTTTGGTGTGTGTTAACATGTTCATTGTCTGGCAACGAATGTGTGCTGTCTGGTTTTGGTTACCAAAACCAGACAGCACACATTCGTTACCAAAACCAGACAGCACACATTCGTTGCACAGACTCAGATGTTTTTGGTTACCAAAACCATCTGAGTCTGTTCCGTGACCTATCAGGATGCCTTTGACACATCACGTAGCGTCAAGGTGCATCTAGCCTGGTACAGGCGCCATGGTGACAAGCACCGCTTGGTGGCTAATGGCAGCAGTTGTGTAACTGTGTGTGTGAATGTGTTTACCGTGCGTGTGTTGACTACATGTCCTGTCTAAATGTGCTGGCCATGTGAATGTGTATGAATGTGTTAACTGTGTGCGTGGGGAGCGGTGGCCCAGCGGTCAGTGCGCTGAGCTAACAAGCCGGCGACCCGAGTTTGACTCCCGCTCACGGCCAACACCAGTGACAATTTTCTGAACCGGTACTGGGTCTCCCCTAAGTCGGCTCAGCCTCAAATGAGTATCTAGTGCAATGCGAACATACTGCCACTTGGGAGACAAAGGCGGCCGGGCATAGTGCTGGTCACCTACCCTCTCGTGTGCCGTGTCGACCTTCATAGGTAATCGCTAACGGCACTTGACCCTAGAGTCTGTTAAGGCTATATGGGAGATCTTTTTTTGTCTTTGTGTGTGTTGGGGAGTGGTGGCTCAGTGGTTAGAACGGTCGGCTACAAACCTGGTGACACGAGTTAATTTCCCTCTCACGGCCAATACCAGTGACGATTTTCTGAACAAGTCCTGGGCATCTCCTAGGTCGATTCTGCCTCAAATGAGTACCGAGCGCAGCGCGTGAACATTGCCACGTGGTGGTACTGGCTCTCCGCCTCCTCGTGTGCCGTGTCGACCGTGATAGGTGCTCGCTAACAGCACTTGACCCGAGAGCCTGTAAAGGCTATAGGCAGGAAGTCTGTCACTGCGAGTGGACTGCACGCGTTGTGATTGTGTTGACAGCGTGTCCGTGGCTTAGATCAGGAGTTGCACAATAAAGCGTGGCAGGTGTCGTCTGCTCAGCTTAATCGACCTGCTGAGTAACAAAAGTGTGCCCTGCAGATGTACTGGCGTCACATGCTGGGTATTCCCCCACCTTGCGCTCTCTGTCGGCCGGGATAGCCCCCCCCCCCCGCCGCCACCCTGTACAGGATTAAGCGGGTATTAATAATGAATGAATAATGTGTCAGGACGCTCACGCTCAGCTCCCATCCCCCCCTCACCCATGCGGGGGTCGAGTCCCCCTCCCCACCTCTGCTGCTGGATGCCGGGCGAGCGGGATGGCGCGGGGCCTCCCTCCGAGCGGTGCGGCGACATGGAACGCGAGCGGTGGTGCGGCGCCGTCGCGGGCTCCGGGTGGAGGCCGCCGCCGCCGCCGCCGCCGCCACCGCCGGGTCCCCCCCGGCCCTCCTTCGCGCCGTGCCGGCAGTCCGAGCCACCCCCTGGCACGGCGGCACCGCACGTGCGCGTCAGTCACGCGCGCGTGACGACAACGCAGGTTCGGCGAGAGCTGCTCTCTCGGGAAAGCCGTGTCGAGCGATCCTCTGCTCTCCTTCACGACGGTGCGCCTCCCATATTGAAGGCATCATCGGGCTAATTCATAAAATTATCAAGCTAGAATAATTTACGTATTTTCTTCCATTTTAGGTATCGGCAGGCTAATTAATTCATTCACCCAACAGTGGACATAAGCTGCAGGTCCCCTCTGTTGCTAGCCACAATGTAGGCCCGTAAGCAGCTTCTAACAACCATTATGCACGGTGATCATCTAACCACATCCTATTAAGGCTCAAACCTGCTTAGCTTCTGAGATGTGATGTGACCGGGCGCACGAACGGGTGGCATAGACAGACGCCGGAATGAATGGCTGGCGCTTATTTAATTTTGGCCTGAAGTGCTGATTGAATGAGACGCTGCACCCTTTGCCCTTAACAGGTACTCTCAGTGCCGTTATTGCGATCCTCCTCAGAGGAACTGCTGTTGCCAAGCATCTGCTAAATTCGACCCCGTTTGAAGTCAAGTCACGAGGGTTTGCGAGTTTTGCGGACGCACGTGGTCTTGCTCCCTGCTGCAGTGGCAATGGATCGCGGCGAAGACCGATGCGTCGCTTCCCATTCATTCGCACCTTCGCTATTTATAGGAATCGCGTTCGTGGACTGGTAAGATGCGCTTTGTCGGGCGGAGAGGCAGAGTGGGATCGGCTCCGAGGCACGTGCACCGCCGACGCGAAATAATTAATAATAACCCGGGGACATCACGACGGAAGGTGTTGCTGCGTTTCACAAACACAGTGTGACAGGTGGCAGCGGTGGCGCTGCGTGCCATCCCAATTGATCGGAGCTGCCATCAAGAGCTGCTCTTTTGGGAGAGCCATCTGACGATACCTCCAACGTGGGAGGCGAAACGTTGCGAAGGAGAGCGGAGGAACGCTCGACACGGCTCTTCCGAGAGGATATCTCTTCAGAGCAATCCGCATCACGCACTCAGCCAAGAAAGCCTAAATCACTACCAGGAAATGCTTTCAAATTTGACAAATATGTACAAATACTTTGACACGCAATGGCCTACACGTTTCAAATTACATTACATGCTCTTTAACGTGACAGCGCCTATCTGTATGGTTAATATACCCGAAAACGATAGATATGGTGGCCTCCCGCATTCGAAACCCAAGCCTCTAAAATGAGCGGCAAACGCTCTACCGCTTGGCCACAGAACGATGTGTAGCAGCGGGATATTAATTGGAGCGAGCTGCCACTCGCACTGGCTCTGAATTCATTGCACCAATTCCCAAGAGACACGCCGCATGTTGCTGAGTGATGTGATGGATCGGTTTTCATTGCAAAAAAGGTAAATGTGCAACCCTGCAATTGCTTGCTCACATCACTGCCAGTGGAAGGATTTCAAAAACGCAGAGCTCTAATTTTTTTTTAAAGCACCTCCCAGATCGGTGCTTCGTGGCAATCAGCAGCAAATTCCCAAGTGTGCTGCGGTATTTGCCGATTATAGGAAAGGGAAGAACTTCACTGTCAGCGAGCTAGGGCAGACGATCGCTTCTCCCTCCTCCGTGCTGTATAGCGCTGGATCCAGCATCCAACCCCCACTTTCCCCTCTCCATTGGTCGCAGTGCATCTTGGTAAACGGTCATAAACTCCTGACGCTCAACGCAGTCTGCCGCTGCGAGTAACGAAATGTGGCATTGCCATACAGGTTCCACGCCTCCTTATCCGCGTGTCAACGTAGAATTCACGTGACTTGTGAACTGTATATTACACGTGCACCGTTGTAAACATTTACAATTGTATAAATGTAGGTTTTCGCGGTTCTATGTATGAGAATTTGTTCTCAAGTGCAGAGCAGGAACAATTGACACGGCTATTCGGAAAGGGCAACTCTTCAGAGCATTTCTCAAGTTTACAATTGTTTAGTGCCCCGTGTTATCATGTGTCAAATGTTGATTGTGGAGTATAACCAAGTTACAGTGTATTCCCATCAACCCATCCTGGGCCCACACTGATGTTTGGCTTCTGTGCGCTGCAAAGCTCAAGCAAGCTCGAAAGTAAATGCCCTGCAATGAATATGGCGGAGAAGACTTATCCAAGAGCAAGAATTCACAATCTTTCACACCTCAAGACCCACTTTATCCGCTTGAGTATGGCCTCCATGGACCAGCAGGTGGCGCTCGCGGTCCACTGATTGGTCGCAACCCCACCGGTTGAGAATGGAAGTCCCAAAGGAAATTGCCCTGCTCCTACATTCTGGCCAGGCATGTTGAAAGTGATTTGAGTGACAGCACACTGTGCCCCATGGCGTGGCGGGGGGGGGCAATACAATCCTACCAGCTGCAAAGAGGCCTGGAGACGCGCACACACACACACACGTACGGTACTCGCGCACGCAATGATTTATCAAGAAATCCTCATTACCTGGACAGTGATGACGTCAGCTTTGCGGGCTGGTGCTGGGTGAATTATTGCATCGTAGTTACTGTCATCACTGACCCCACCACACCTCACACTGACCCCCAGCACGCCTCACCCACTGCGTGCCCATTGAATATTCTGTTGGCCTGTCATAGAGCAAGGTGCCCGGTTCCACTTTCAAGTTCATCTTGTTGAGCTGGACGAAAGCGAGCAAGATACGGGTAGCCTCGGTTTCAAGCGTGACCCACTGTGTTACCTGCAGACACCACTCCTATGGCATCGTTGTAGTTCTGGTCCGATAAGTCATCGTCGATCCGCTGTGACCCTGAAACATCACAAACAGAGCAAAGCCACCAGCGCCGTCAGTCTGTGGAGATGCATGATACTGGTTATAGGTTCACTCTCTGTAGTTTATAGGTACTCTCTCTAAGTTATAGATCATCTCTCTAGGATCAGGTACTCTTTCTAGGTTATAGATACTCTCTCTCAAGGTTACAGTTATTCTCGCTAGTTTATAGATACTTTCTCTAAGTTATAGGTTCTCTCTCCAGGTTAGAGATATTCTCTTAAGGTTATTCTAATCGTAATAACTGCATTTCTAACGCACTATTCACCTGAGCGTCACAAAGCACTGCACAGAGCTGTGGAGAGAACGGCATGTCAGCAACAACAATGACATAAGAACAGAAAATCAGCAACAAGAACGTTTATTTTCACGAGATCAATTACAGGCAATCTCTCTAAGTTATATGTACACTTTATCGGATATAGATACGCTCATTTGGTTATAAGCACGCCCTCTTGGTTAGGCGTTGGTTTCTACTATCAGTGAAATGTACCCGTATAAATGTTATCGTTTTTCACTCTAACGCACCGGTGTGCCGCCAGCTAACGCAGCGGTGTGCTGCTGAGGTAGTAACAAAATTGACGCTTTCTGTTGGCAAAACCTTGCTGCTTGGCTGTGTAGGGTGTTGTTGGGTTTACCGCACGTTTATATTTACGCGACCCAACCTGGGCGTTTGGTTCTGTATATTGGTCGTGAAACACTTTGTGTTACATTTGGCAAATTGTTCGTCACTGTTTCATAACAATCTCATTTCATTGTCAGAAACCGCTTAGTCCTGTACAGGGTCATGGTGAGCCGGAGCCTATCCTGGCAGACACGGGGCGTAAGGCAGGGATATAAACATGATGGGACGCCAGTCCACCACCGGGCACTGCGGCCAATTTAGTCTGCAAGCCAATTAATATATGCAGCAGCATGCTTATGGACTGTGGGAGGAAACCGGAGTACCAGGCAAAAACCTATGCAGACACGGGGAGAAACATGCAAACTTCACACAGAAAGGCACCCGAGCCGAGATTCGAACCCGCGACCTTCTTGCTGTGAGGCGACAGCGCTACCCACTGGGCCACCGTGCCGCCCCGTTATCATAATAATAATACTAACATTTCGAAAGTGCCTTTCACCCGATGGTCACAAAGCGCTGCACGGAGCTGCGGAGAGAGCGGCATGTCAACAACATCAGAGCAGATCAATAAAATAAAACAACGAACATGAATGAAGGCAGCACTTCAAGTAACGAACAAAATAATTGTAACAAAACTAAAAAAATAACCCTTGCGCCCGGCGGACGGAAGAGACACCCACTCTGCAGCTTGCGTCCATTGTCACCCAGGCCGTGCTTGCGCGGCAGGAAGGGTGAAGGCTGCGGGAGAGGTAGCGACGAGAGGTCGTGCGTCTGCAGCTTGTACCAGTGGGGGTTGTCGTCCAGCAGGGCCGTCTCCAGCTCGATCAGGATCTGGGAACGGTTGGGAGTTCGAGGTTAAGGTGGCGTCGGGTTGAGGGTAACGATTGAGGGTGGGATATATGATTGCAGCCAAATGATTGGGGTCATCTAAGGTCAGGGCAAGGCCTGGGTTCTGGGACGGCACGGTGGCTTAGCGAGAGGCGCTGCCGCCTCACAGCAAGAAATCCCTGGGTTCGATTCCCAGCTCGGGTGCCACCTTGCGGTGGTGGAGTTTACACGGTCTCTCTGTGTTCGCGTGCGTTTTCGCCAGATACTCCGGTTTCCTCCCACCGTCCAAAAGACATGCTGCTGTTGCCGAGGTTAATTGGTCTAGGGAGTGCATTGCTCCCGGTGCCCTGCGATGGACTGACGTTCCATCCTGGGTATAAGCATACCAAGTGCCCTTTTGTCTTACCCCTCCCTGCTGGACAACTGTTAAAAAGAGCTACATAGCTCAACGGTTTTTTCCAAAACTAACCGGCTGATTAGGACAAGGGTTGGGGTTATATATATATATAGGAATAAAGTTAATCGCACAGTTAGTTCTTCGTTCAGAACTAATATATGTAGATTCAAGTCTTGGATAAGGCCTTTAATTAAATTATCATTTGATTCTGGTTTATGGGTACAGTAATGATAGGGCTGGAGCATGGATTAAGGATTAGTATAGAAATAAGGTCAAGGTTAATGTTAGCCTTAATAACGTGAAATAAAAAATGTATGTGTAGAGATGTATTCTTTAGATTCTGTTAAGCCATTGAAACACAAAATGAATTGCCACCCCCTTGAGATGTTAAATATAGCAAACTGTGTCTATGCTGTGAACGTCAATTTTATTTTTTTAAATATTATTATTTTTACAATCATTAAATTTCTTACTTGATGTCCTTTATTGATTTACAGTCATTATTGTATTCAATTGATCAGTGATATTAATCTTGACGTGCCGTTCTCTTCACAGCTCTGTGCAGTGCTTTGTGACCCTCGGGTGAAAGGTGCTTTAGAAATGCAGTATTATTATAATAATATGACTCAATTCAGACGAATTCTCGTGGCTAGCATCGAAGGGTAGGTCAAATACTGTATAGAAGGGCTCTCTGCAGCTGCCTCTAGTGGGGGCCCTTCTGCCAGCTGTTACGTGAGAAAGCAATTGCAGGGCTGCACCTTTTTAATTTACCTTTAAAATAGAATAATAACAAATTGTGTTGTGTATTGTGTGCAAATTCCACGGTAATGGATGAGATATGGATATGGTGGCATGATGAAACTGCAGAGAGGCAGAGGGAAGGCAATTTTGCAGCTAGGCAGTGCTAACAGTTGTCAGACATTGCGTCCTATATATTATGATGCTATCGGCCAATTAATGAGTTTTTTTTTTATTTGTGGGAGGAAACTGGAGACCCTGAAGGAAACCCGCACAGAGCAGGGAGAGTATACATACATTCTTCACAGAACGGTGCCTGAGCCGGGAATCGAACTGCCTGGGGGAGAACTTCCTTTTGGTGGGGTGCAGATGTACACTCTGGTGATGACTGCATGGCATTACGGGCTCTCACCGTAGCAATGTGGAATTTTCACAAATAGCTCAAGGTCACCTGACGGGGTTGAATGCCGGCACTGTGTTCATATTGGCACAGTGGAGAGCAATGTGACAATAATTTGCCTTGAAAAAACAACAACAATGGACTATAAGAGCAAGAACACAGCCTAATCACCCAGCACATTATTCTTCTATGGACAATAGCGGTGCGGGTATATAGAGTGCAGGCTGTGCAACTGAACCGTGTCCACAGGCCGGATGGACCCAGGCACGGTGATACGAAGTGAATAGGAAATTAGTTGAAGGAACGTATTTTGTTCCTTTCGCCAGGGCCAATACAAACTATGTTAAGCCACTGTCGGCAACATCAGACGTGAGCCATACCCTATCTTGATTTTATGATCTGGTCCTCGGCGTCCTCTAGGTCGACTCAACCTCAAACGAGTACCTAGTGTAAACTGCTCGAGAGGCCTAGACAGGTGCTGCGCTGGTCGCCCACCCCCTTCATGTGCCGTGTCGGTCTTCACAGGTGCTCGTTAATAGCACTTGACCATACAGTCCATTAGGGCTATACAGGGGATCTTTGTCTTGTGCAAAGGGCTGATACTGGAAAACAATTCACTCTGAAGGGAACACGGATCTGTTCTGTGTTCCCTTCAGAGTGAGGTGTAGGCGGTCCTCCCCGAGACAAATCTTGGGTTTATGAGAACGCATTTGCTGTATTTCTGTGACTTCTGACATATAAAATAAACATCCAAGCCTAGGAGGTTCCCTCTAGGCTTTATGTAGCCTCACTCTGTAATTGGCGTTCCTTTGCGTTTCCGCCCAATTGCGCCCATGACGGTGTAAGGGTGTGCAAGTCAACAAGGGGGTGTGCGTGTGTGTGTGCGTGAGTGTGTGCGTGAGTGTGTGCGTGAGTGTGTGCGTGAGTGTGTGGGGAGCGGTGCCTCAGCGGTTTGAGCGCTTGGCTACAAACCCGGCGACCCGAGTTCGAATCCCACTCACGGCTAACGCCAGCGACGATTTTATGAACCGGTCATGGGCCTCCCCTAGGTCGACTCAGCCTCAAATTTGTACCTAGCGCAATGTGTAAATATTGCCACTAGGGAGACAAAGGCGGCCGAGCGTGGTGCTGGTCACCCATCCCTTCGTGTGCCGTGTGTGTGTGTGTGTGCGTGTGTGTGTGTGCGTGCGTGTGTGTGC
>JAZEWT010000009.1:19721409-19733254 GCA_036362905.1 Mordacia mordax | reverse complement strand
AGCCGAGGGATTCGAACCCGGGACTTTCTTGCTGTGAGGCGACAGCGCTAACCACTGGGCCACCGTGCCGCCCTTGGCGTCAGTATCTGGCTGTAAAATTCTGCTCCAATGCTTAACCAGTGGACGGGTGGGGGGAGGGGTGGCAACCAGCCCACCCGGGTCAACCTGGACAGTAACCGTTTAAAATGGCAGTATCATGATAACCTTCATGTGTCATGTGTGTACGCATGCAGAGTTGTGTGTCTGAGTGTGGAGCGTGTGTCTGTTTAACAAACAAATAAAATGTCATTGTTGTTGATTTGCCATTCATATGTCGTTGTTGTTGCTTACATGCCGTTTTCTCCACAGCTCTGTGCAGCGATTTGTGACCCTCGGGTGAAACACGCTCTCGAAGTGCCATTATTATGTTCTGAGTGCGTGTGTTCGGAGTGTGTGTGTACGCGTGCGCAGCGAGTGTGTACGCGTGCGGAGCGAGTGTGTACACGTGCGGAGCGCGTGTGTACGCGTGCGGAGCGCGTGTGTACGCGTGCGGAGTGAGTGTGTACGTGTGCGGAGTGCGTCTGTACGCGTGCGGAGTGCGTCTGTACGCGTGCGGAGCGCGTGTGTATGCGTGCGGAGTTTGTACGCGTGCGGAGCGCGTGTGTACGCGTGCGGAGCGCGTGTCTACGCGTACGGAGCGAGTGTGTACGCGTGCGGAGCGAGTGTGTACGCGTGCGGAGCGAGTGTGTGCGCGTGCGGAGCGCGTGTGTGCGCGTGCGGAGCGCGTCTGTGCGCGTGCGGAGCGAGTGTGTACGCGTGCGGAGTGCGTGTGTACGCGTGCGGAGTGAGTGTGTACGCGTGCGGAGCGAGTGTGTACGCGTGCAGAGTGCATCTGTACGCGTGCGGAGCGAGTGTGTACGCGTGCGGAGTGCATCTGTACGCGTGCGGAGCGAGTGTGTACGCGTGCGGAGCGCGTGTGTACATGTGCGGAGCGAGTGTGTACGCGTGCGGAGCGAGTGTGTACACGTGCGGAGCGCGTGTGTACGCGTGCGGAGTGAGTGTGTACGCGTGCGGAGCGCGTGTGTACGCGTGCGGAGTGCGTGTATACGCGTGCGGAGTTTGTACGCGTGCGGAGTTTGTACGCGTGCGGAGCGCGTGTGTACGCGTGCGGAGTGCGTGTGCACGCGTGCGGAGCGCGTGTGTACGCGTGCGGAGTGCGCGCGCTGTTGTCGCACAAAAAAAAGTGGAGCGAGAGTACAGACGTACGGACAGGCGCCCTGGCATGGTCTGTGGGACGTCGCGCAGTCCAGGACTCGTGGGGGTGTTGAGGGAGATGGAGCGCCGCTCCAGCTTCTGAGACTCAAAGGAGCTGGAGCCTGGTGTGAGAGCAGACGCGTCAGCACCATTGTCATAACCCTCACCATGCCCATTGATTGCAAAATATCCATCATTATTCATGTTTGGTTCTGGCCATGTACCAAAAAACTGCATAGGAAGACCCTCCACCACCTGATAAGTTGATAAACAATTCTCAAACTTAGCAAGCCTGACTTCCCCAGCTTCTTAACTGAAGAAGAGCGAAGCATCCTGTCTCGTTGCTAAATTTGGTTGTGAGAATTTTCCAACAACTTATCAGTGAACTAAACAAAAATCGGTGCAGCAATTGCCGTACACATGGCAATTTAATTTGTTTGGCCGTGTCTGATGGTGGAGAGTCTTGCCACACAAATTTTGACCAGATCATTACATGGCCTAACACAAAAATCTATTACGAAATATATTGGCTGTGAAAGCACGCGTGTTAAGGCAACAATCCAATAGAGACAACCACATGCTGAGCGTTAGCAGATAACTAGGCAGCAGTGACTGAACGCGTATACTCGTGTGGCATCTTAGCATCACCTGGATTAGCCCAGTGTGTGTTTACAGCAGTGTGAGTACGTGCATTGTGATATGCTTATTAATGTACTATTTTCACACGGGATTTAGGTGAACCGAAAGTCTCGCCTACTTGACTCCGGGTGTCCATGTGTGGCGTCCGGTATTCTAGGCAGATCTCTGTTGGTAGACATTAAACAACAAAGCGATTGTGTGAGTGTTTTGCTTTCCTGTTATGGCTGTGGTCCATTTGCCATGTTATTTCATGTGAGCAAAGCATAATAGTATTACTTAATGTATAACAAGACGAGTGGCTTTTTAGATTTCAAATTTCTTATCATAATTACTGTTATGTTGAGCACGTGGCATCCAGAGTTTGATTTCAGTCACGGCTAACATGAGTGGCGAAAAATATCTGAACATGTCCTGAGCACTTCCCCCGCCCGCCCACTCCATTCACGAACCTGTGCTGTCTGAAATAACAATTACACATTTCAGGCAGCGCATAAGGTCCCGGGTTCGAGTCTCGGCTCCGGTGCCTTTCTGTGTGGAGTTTGCATGCTCTCCCCGTGTCCGCGTGGGTTTTCGCCGGGTACTCCGGTTTCCTCCCACAGTCCAAAAGCATGCTCCTGGATAGGTTGATTGGCTCGCAGACTAAAATTGTCCCGCAATGCCTGGCGATGGACCGGCGTCCCGTCGTCGGGTGTATTCCTGCCTTACGCCCTGTGTTTCCGGGATAGGCTCCGGCTTCACCGTGACCCTATATAGGATTAAGCGGTTTCAGATAATGAGATGAGATGAGAGGCAGCGCATATTCGCTCAATGTCAGACAGAGCGAGCAGAACCCAAAGAGGCGTGAGGAAACTGCAAAGAGATGGAGAGAGGGGAAAGGCAGCCACGCGGTCAGCTGGTGCCAACATTTTCCAGACACTTGCATTCTACATATTGTCATCGGCCGATGAATTAATGAGTTGGGATTTTTTTCAAAGAAACGGGGGAGAATGCAAAATAACTCCACAGAAAGGCACCCGAGGTAGGGATCAAAGTACATCGGGCAGAACCTTCTCTCTCCGTCAGGTGCAAATGTTACCATTGCTCTACCTTGTCGGCAAGGTACATGCATATTTATTCCAGTAGAACGTGTCCTTTATAACCGTACAAATCAACCCCAAAGGGTTAATATCATTGAGACTCCTACTGAAAAACCTTACAACTATCTCAAGAAACTGAGGCAGAAACCCAATGAACTGAGAGAGACCCAAAAAAGCTGAGCATGAAATCCAAGAATTTGAGATGAAAACACACCACTGTCTAACATCATGATCATAATCTCATCTCATCTCATTATCTGAAACCGCTTAATCCTATATAGGGTCACGGTGAGCCGGAGCCTATCCCGGAAACACAGGGCGTAAGGCAGTAATACACCCGACGACGGGACGCCAGTCCATCGCTAATCAATATCCGCTTAATCCTGCATGAGTTGCGGGGAGCCAGAGCCTATCTCTGCAGACAGAGGATGCAAGGCGGGGATATACCTAGAATCTGATGCCGGTACACCACAGGATCCTTTTTGGGGGCAATTTGCTCAGAAGGCGAATTAACCTTGGCAGCAGCATGTCTTTGTACGGTGGGAGAAAACCGGAGTACCCAGCAAAAACCCACGCGGATAGAAAGAAAACACGCAAATTCCACACAGAAAGACACCCGAGCCGGGAATCGAACCCAGGTGCGTCTTGCTGTGAGACGACAGCGCTACTCACTGCGCCACCGCGCCGCTCGAATCAGTTTCGGGTAAGTAACAAGAAGCAACGCGCGAGGCCATTGAGTTTTACAGTAAACGTGATGCATTACACTGATAAGAAGAGACACTACTCTTGATCTTAGCCAAAAGGGCGAGAAGCAATTTAACCTGAGAAGCCGCGAGTCTCAATCAGGGGTGAAGGCAACTTCTTTATCGGTGCGGTTGTATCGTAGCACACATTCCCCCTTGCACTGAATGCTTCCGCCACTTTATTAACGGTACGCCGGACTGTACCGGATTACTTTCACCTCTGGCCTCAAGGGAAATCCTCAAGGATAATCCTTGAGAATGGACGTGTGTAACGCATGGTCCCGTACTATAATACACCACACGACGGTGTTCTATAGTGTACACTTGAACTCGTGCACTCAATATATTTTCATTGTCTGAAACCGCTTAGTCCTATACAGGGTCACGGTGAAGCCGGAGCCTATCCCGGCAGACACAGGGCGCAAGGCAAGGATATACCGACG
The DNA here is from genome assembly GCA_036362905.1 of Mordacia mordax. Classification (NCBI taxonomy): domain Eukaryota; kingdom Metazoa; phylum Chordata; class Hyperoartia; order Petromyzontiformes; family Petromyzontidae; genus Mordacia; species Mordacia mordax. The sequence goes on along the minus strand of JAZEWT010000009.1, from coordinate 19,729,120 downwards.
ATGGGACGCCAGTCCATTGCCGGGCACTGCGGGGCAATTTTAGCCTGCGAGCCAATCAACCTATATAGCAGCATGCTTTTTGGACTGTGGGAGGAAATCGGAGTGCCCGGTGAAAACCCACGCGGACACGGGGAGAGCATGCAAACTCCACACAGAAAGGCACCCGAGCCGAGAGATTCGAACCCGGGACCTTCTTGCTGTGAGGCGACAGCGCTAACCACTGGGCCACCGTGCCGCCCCACTCAATATATTATTATATTGAAACATACAGCAAAGCAATGCATTTCCGCGTAAACCTAACGCCGTCATCGAGTCGCTTTAAACCCTGGGCTTCCTCACCACCACAACCGCCGCCGCAGTGACCGGAGCTACCGCCGCGTTCGGCCGCGCGCGCGCGACGGCGACGGTAGCGGCGGCGGCGGCGGCGGCGGCGTCACTGACCCGATCGGTCGGGAGACGAGGAGCTCGACCAGCGGCTCGGGCTTGGACTCCAGGATGATGTTGTAGACCTCTTGGAACGTGGCGCCCTGAAGGGACTGCCCGTTCCACTCCAGCACCTCGTCCCCTGGCACAACGGGGGGGAGGGGGGGTGGCGAGGAGTCAGTGATGTCGTGGTGAACAACCCGGCCCTTACGAGTTCCGCTGTCGACCGTGAATCATTTCCGTGATGGGTGATATCGAAACTGCTGGGGCTGCCGCCCCCCACTAACCAGCTTATTGTAGTATGGCTACAACACGACCTCCACAACCGGTATGGCGAGGGTGCCTGTCAGCAGCAGATTTAACAAACGGACATTTTTATTGATGTAGCTTATCGCAGCTCGATATATTAGAATTGCTTATAATAGCTGCTTTTTTGGGAGATCCATGTCGAGCGTTCCTCCTTCTTTGCGACGTTTCGCTTCCTGCAATGGAGGCAGTGGCTTCTCAGAGACGTCGCGAAGGCTACTTAGTTGTGAAAACAATCATGTGCACCCACGGATTATGTAACGATTTTCAACATGCGTCTGTTCCCACAAGTCTAGTGATAATAATAGAAGTGTAATTTCATTCATTATCAGTACAAGCATAATCCTGTACAGGGTCGCAGAGGGGCCAGAGCCTATCCTGGCCGACAAAGGGCACAAGGCATTGCTTTGCAGCACGAGATCAAGTGAACTTTATTAAAACATGCCCAGGATTTGACGCTAGTACATCACAGGGCACATTTATTGGGGCAATTTACTCAGCAGGCCAATTAACCTAGGCAGTTGCTTTTTTTTTTGATGGTGGGAGGAAACCAGAGTGCCCGGCGAAAACCCACGCGGACATGGGGAGAGCATGCAAACTCCACACAGAGAGGCACCCGAGCCGGGACTCGAACCCGGACATTCTTGTTCTGAAGCGACAGCGCTGCCCACTGTGCCACCGTGCCACCCGGTATACGTGAAGGCCAAAATGAGGCAACGGTGCTAGGATAGTGGCCTTGCAGATAAGGCTACATCTCGGATGGCAGGGCCAGGCCGCAAGAGACGGGTCAGGTTCCCACTGGTTTGTGTCTGTATTTTGGGCAACGCCTTTAAGTAATTTTATCAGTTTTCTATAATTCCCTATCAGTAAAACTGTTACATTCCTCTTGGATCATCGTTAGCGAAGCTAGCATCCTACGCCTTTTAAAAACACGGCCGTTGGTCACTTTTACACTCAGTGGCAAAGCGTGAAACATTATAAAACGATTCTGCAATGATATGCTTCACCGTCATGTCAAAGAAGCTTCATTTTCACACCTTCCTCTCAACAAAATATCTACAAGCCCATCGTGGTACAGAATTAATTAACATTCTAACATTATGCACTGAAAAGATTTAGATAGATTAACTTTATTGTCCGGCGATGGACTGGCGTCCCATCGTCGGTAAATCCTTGCCTTGCGCCCTGTGTCTGCCAGGATAGGCTCCGGCTTCACCGTGACCCTGTATAGGACTAAGCGGTTTCAGACAATGAGATGAGATGAGAGACTTTATTGTCATCCCATCCGTATACAATTGCAGTATATAGAAGAACGACATTACCGCTGTGAAGCGCGTAAGCTCACCTCACGTCACAGCCTACCATAGTAAGCTAAACTTTCCCATAGTAAACTTTCCCATAGTAAAGTTTATCTTCGGACACCCCAAGCATCATCATATGACAGTGAAATGGATGCGCGAGGTGGTGGAGTAGTGGTCGCTCAGCGGTAGAGCATGCGGTGGCTCGCAAATACAATTCTTGTTTGTAGGCTCAACCAATGTTCCTGCTGGTTGGATAAAACACTTTGTGGAGGGCAGTTTGCAGTGGTTTTTCCTATGGAATGACTCAGCCCTGCCATAAGGAAGTGGACTGTCCACCACTAGCACAAGGCTGTAAACTGGAGATGACCGCCCTGTCAATGTGTATTTTGAGCAGGACATCGCGATGACGCTGACGTCCGTGACTGTGCGTCTTGGCGCGTGTGCCGTCAGAGACAGCGCCATCGCATTACCCGTCCTGGTACGAGTGCACTGTGCGCGTGATCCTCGTGTGACGCAGTGCCTGGAACACTGTGTCCTGCCACCAGAACACTCCACTCGCAGATTAAATTAGTTAATAGCAAAACACACGCGCTGTGCGGGCATTCGATCGTGAGGGCACGCTGGCATACGATAACGGAGAGCGTACTCGGCATTTCACGTTTCCGGCGAGACGCACAGATTTTGCTGTGCACGGAATCGCACCTCTGAAGCGGTGCGAGGCGCTGTCTTTAAAAAAAAAAAAATTATGGTGAATGTCGGTGCCCGTGTGTGTAACGAACACTCGCTGCGGCTCACCTGCACGCAGGTGACCAACGATATCGGCAAGGCTGCCTTTTTTGACCTTGGTAATGAATGCACAGAGCTTCCCGGACTCGGTCATTTTACCTCCGACCACCTGCAGGAGACAACGGGTGTTCACTGTTTAAAGCAGAACGCACACGGCGAGCTTCCAAGCTCTGGATGTGATATTCCTGCGGTACAACACTCGCCCCTACCTCTAGCACTGGTTAGACAGATGCTTATTGTTAACAGTAAAAAGTAGTCAGTGAGTTTGCAAGCTCTAGGTGTGATATTCCTGCGGCGCAACGAACGCTCCAACTGACCAATGCAACAAATAAAATCAATGGGTGAATAAACAAACTCACAGCACCAAATTGTGAAAAAGATGAAACTCTGACCATAACGCTGCACGGACAATGATGCACGGACTCTCTTAGCTCGTAGTGGCCAGTACACGGTGGAGCAGCTAGCGAGAGAGTGCAGGCCATGTTGCTGCACCATGACCCGTGGGCTGGAGGGCCGTAGGAGCTGGTCTGGAAGAGGCGGGGGGGGGGGGGGGACTTTGAACGGGACCTGGTGGTCTAACATCGAGGGGCATGAGGCAGCTGAAACACTCATTGTGTTTCTAGTCAAGCCATTTGATAGCCCATCGGTAATATCTGGAGCAGCTGGACAAAACGCCGCGCTTAATACAATTCAGCGTTGTGCGTCACAGCATTTGCTCGTACACACAGGGAGTGAGTGCTAAAGCAGAACGCCCAGCAATCGCCAATCATATCGTTTACTCATTCTGCCACTGAGTTTGCGGATGCTCCCGTTTTAAGCAAGGCCATGCAATAAGACTGGATGGATCCATTTAATTCCTTTCACCAGGGTGCATGCCAAGCACGCGAAGCCACTGCCAGCAACATCAGAGATAAGATGCACATTATTTCCTGTAGAATATCTGCACCGACTGGGGAGCGTTTAGAATCACCCCAAAAATAATGTCATTTACTTAGTTTATGCCATGTAATTGAGTTACGTAAAGGCCTACCAAAGCTAACACTGTCTGAGCGTTGAGAAATGGCAGCAGTTGTAGGGAGGCCTTCCTAAAGCGGTGGATTGCTTATGACGGATGATCTCATATCATCTCATTGCCGGAAACCGCATAGTCCTGTACAAGGTCGTGGTGAACCGGAGCCTATCCCGGCAGACACAGGGCGCAAGGCAAGGATATACTCATGATGGGACGCCAGCCCATCACCGGGCACTGCGGGCAACTTAGTCTGCAAGCCAATTAACCTATGCAGCAGCATGTTTTTGGACCGTGGGAGGAAACCGGTGTGCCCGGCGAAAACCCACGCGGACACGGGGAGAACATGCAAACTCCACACAGAAAGGCCTTCTTGCTGTGAGGCGACAGCGCTACTCACTGGGCCACCGTGCCGCCCACGGATGGTGACGATGTATGATGATTGCCCTTGCAAGCTTTTCTTTCTGGATAGTTATGTCGAGCGTTCCGTCTCTCCCCTCAACACGTTTCACCTCGCACGTAGGAGGTATCATCATCAGGCTAAGATAATGATGAATATTGATGATGACGAACTCAGAATATTTCCTGGCGAACTCTGGGTACTATGCAACTGGAAACAAAAATATTGGTGAGAACTATTTTTTCCGGTGCTAATGGAGAGCGCTAAGGCGTGGAGCAGAGGCATCAATCTATAATAATTCTCATCTCATCTCATTATCTGAAACCGCTGAATCCTATATAGGGTCACGGTGAGCCGGAGCCTATCCCGGAAACACAGGGCGTAAGGCAGGAATACACCCGACGATGGGACGCCAGTCCATCGCCGGGCATATAATAATTATTATTGTTATAATGCCATTCATTTACCCAGAAAAAGCTTCAATGAGTGTTAAGGGCTTTTCAGAAGGACCTCTATTGTTTGACCAGTTCCACTGAATATTTGGCCTGGGGAGAGAAAACCGACTCACCCAGAGAAAATCCACATGTACCATGCGATAGCAATGACATCTCTAAGGACAGATTCAAATGCCCATTGTAGTACTGTCGTCACCAGGTCATAGCATTGTCACCTGAGCTTTAAAGAAACGGACGCGATGGAATTCGAACATCTGACCATTAGAGGGAATAACTGTGCGTAATGGTATTGGTCTGAATGGTGCATCATTGCACAAGTAAAAAAAAACCCTATGTCTCTGAATATCCCAAGGAAGACCTACAGATGTCAGTGGACAGCTTCCTCAACAACAAGAGGACGATCGTGGGAACGGACGGGACGGACGGAAAACCGTGCCCTGAGCCACCTCGCAAAACCACCACCGCATCGCGGCTCAATCTCTCGTGGGAGCGTTGCCATGTTTGTGCGATACGGGGGGCACGACGGGGGATGGATTTACGCGGCAGCCTCGGCAAACGGTGCCGTCAGTCCCTACCCTCGCCTTTCTCCAGCGAGTTACCTTTTTTCCTTGCCAGATGGTCTACGGAGAGCTGCACTCAGCAACCTGCTCCGATCTAATCGGCTTTAATTAGATATTGATCTCATACTAAGCCCCTTGATACACTGTGGCAACCCACGAGCCAGTCAAAACTCCCCAGTGGGGAAGGAGGAGGAGGGGTTACATTAAAATGACAAATCGCTATTGTACCTGCGCAGTATTTCGGTCGGGAATCTGCGCGCACGCCACAATAACCTCCGCCAGACGGGGATGCCGTGTTTATTACACATGTTTTAGTTTTTATATGGAAGGGGGGGGGGAGGAGAAGGGGGGTAAGGGTGCAGCCATGAAATTGCTCTCTCACGCCATTGCGGTCTGAAAGGTCCTCCGCTATCACAGGGACCTCTAAACAGAACCCTTTGAGAGGCAACTTTGCCGACTCTTTCACGCCGGGCCGAGCCGTCTTGGAAGATGTGGGAGTAGCTACGCTTACTCTACCACGTGCCGTTTGCCGATCGACTAACGCATTTCTACCGCTGGGTAGACAGAAGTGGGGGATTTGAGAAACTTCATTAATTTATATTATGGATTGACACTGATATTTATCTCTGACATACAATGTCCACTTTTATCATCATCATAGGCTGCTTAATCCTCTACAGGGTTGTCAAGAGCCAAAGAAGCCTATCCCAGCAGACACAGGGTGCAAGACGGGGCTTTACCGTGGATGGGACTACAGCACCTTCGCAGGGCACTGCGGCCAGTTTAGTTAAGCCACTTAAACCAAGGCGGCATGTCTTCTGACGGTGGGAGGAAACCAGAGTACCGTGCAGACACGGAGAACACGCAGACTCCGCGCAGAAAGGCTTCTGAGCGAGGAATGGATTGTAGGACCTTCTTGCTGCGAGACTGCAGTGCTACTCACTGTGCCACCGTGCAGTTCGTCTATTTCTATTTGGACCCTAAATACTAATCATACGAATACAGTAACTCACAGCCTTTCGTCAATCTCTCCTGGGTGAAGCCTCCTCATGCCGTGTCAGCCATGGAGGTTGTGATCATACTTCACCATGCCGGTCAATGTGCAGGTAGGCGAAGGGCTGCGTACAGAACCCAGGTTTGCGGGTGACATAGTGCAGTACAGCACGGTAACCACTGCACCGCTGGCTCCTCCAATATCGAACTTCATTACATAATACATAGGGAGCTGTGCCTGGCAGGTTGGCACTGGCTTACTGCGCGGTTGCCTTCCCCCACTGCTCCGCGGTCTCCTCGCGAATTCGAGTCATTCTCTCTTCGAGAGTCGGAATAACTCGTTATAAATTCGAATGTTTTTTTTGAACTCTGAAACTGGGATGAAAAGCGTTGTTTCTTGCGTTGGGTATTTTGCGGTCAAAATTTTGGCCGGATTCGTACTGATCATACAGATTTTTCTCTCATGCTCTGGATGACAAAATATGCAACCATCTGTTCCATCCGGGGATAATTACACCGCCGTATATTTAGCTGCCCGAACTATTTACGAGCGCTACCGAATTCAGAGTCACTGTGATTATCCTATAGCCGGTTCCTTTGGTGATATCTCCACTACGCATAGCTCACGAGTCAGGAGGGTTGAGCCGGCACCACTTGGGGTGACAAATCCTACTAGAGCCCACCATGAGCATAACCCATCCTGGGACTATTGTTTAGCATGGGACCTGTCCCCAGTGGTCAGCATCCAGCCTCGTAGGAGCTAAGGTGAAGATACGGACACGTGTCATATGCGGTCATATTCCGTAGATGTTTCACACCACGGTCGTTCATTGTCCAACGCAAAATTATTTATTTAAATATTGCACAGTAGTGCTGTTGTTTCTTTTTTACAAATAAAATTCTGGAGTAAATAGCAACAACAAATACAATGCGTAGCACGCACAGGTCCACCTGCATAATCGCCAGATACGGTAAAACCTGTTGTAATCTTATATAGGTCCGTTTGGTGTCCAAAATATTCTGAGACAGCGATTCAGATGTACAACAAAACCACAGAACGACCAGGGGAAGGAAGTGATGAAATTTTCTCGCACCACCATTACCAGACACTGTGTCCTATATATTATGTTATTAGTCAATTCATTAAACAGTGGGTTTTTTAGTTGCGGGAGGAAAACAGAGAATCCGGAGAAAGCCAACATAGAACAGGGAGAGAACACACAGACTCCACACTAAGGCGTCCGAGGTAGAAGTCTAACAACCTCAGGCAGGGTTTTCTGTGATGCACAGATGTTACCAGTGTGCCACCATGCCCCCAAAGTTACCACAATGACCCTGCGTCACACGTATTTGCCTGATTTCATCGTCAGAAACCGCTTAGTCCTGTACATGGTCGCGGTGAGCCGGAGCCTATCCCAGCAGACACAGGGAGCAAGGCATGGCTATACCCATGATAGGACGCCAGTCCATCGCCGGGC
>JAZEWT010000009.1:19701670-19721369 GCA_036362905.1 Mordacia mordax | reverse complement strand
CGGTACCTTCTTGCTGTGAGGCGACAGCGCTACCCACTGGGCCACCGTGCCGCCCACACGGGTGGTAACGGCAATGGCTCAGGGAGCAGCGTCACCTGTCCCGTAAGGAGCGTGTGCCCCCGAGTTCACGGCGCACAATGTCTCCCATCACCGATAAAAAAAACGTAGCAGCGACGGCAGTGAACTCCTTGAGGACATCGTTTGGACTTTACATCTGGACACGTGTCTCACGAGCGAACTTAACCATCTGCCCTACGCGGTGCGAGTGTTTTCTAAAACTTGTGGCAATAATAATAATAATGATAACACTGCAGACTAGTGGCTGAGTGCCACCCAGCTGTTACAAAAACAGCTGAAAGACTATGGGGACCAAACCGGACATTCAATGTGTTGCCAACCCTTTCATATCTTCTCTCTTTAGATCTCGTGATCCTCAGCAGCAACATTTGTCAAATCCACAAATCTCATGATGTTCTGCGATGAGAGACATGGTGCAGATTTAGGAGGAATTTCCTGCATCAGTTTACCACGTGGAATTCTTGAATATTGTCCAGTGCGATTTCTGACGACTTTGACAAAACCAGTCCAGCTAACATCTATAGATTTGTAAAAGGCTGCTGGCAATATCTTCCTTTAAGGAGATGGCACACACTGTTCAGAGAGACCCACAAAGCTTGAGCAGTTGTTGACACATGCCCACCTGACTGTTTGTCTGTGTTCCTCCACTCTTCATTCTCTCCCTCTCCCACTGGCGAGGCGACACGAGTTCAATATTTGTTTTACATCGGAGCCAAGCTCCAGGATGTACAAAAACACAAACGCCACATTGTGGCATCGCCCAACGGCCAGGGCCACCACTCGTGCGTTGCAAAGTGCGACCGTTGCTTTACCTTGAGTCCCAGCAAAGCTCCAGAGTCCTTGGGCATCGCGCTCCCAGTGAGCGCTTTGTTGAGAACGATCTTCCCAATTAGACGGTCCCCTTCATTGGATGGCTGCCAGGTCACTGGTTGCTAAAATTAAACGGGAAGGAACATTCAGGCAAACCCGCTATGAACGAGCGACGCATGTTGATTGCTCTGTAGTGGACGCAAACGCCCGCTATGCTTAATTGCGTGTGTAATATTGCGGCCCGTATTAATATGCAAAAATAATATGCGTTATGTGTGCGTTTGCGTGTTCGCGTGCGGAGGGGGACGATGCGATTACAATTACACCGCATCCGCTCTGAATCCTGTTGATGCTCTCCAGCGGAAACTGGTATTTGTATCAATGTAGGCCTCTTCTAGGTTCATTCTACATAACGCGGATACCTTGTGAAAGGCTAAGGTCTTGCAATTTACTCTCACGCGCCACTGCCAGTGGAACGGCCTTCGCCGGAGACAGCTCTTGATAACCCTTCTAGAAGGTACTTTTGCCGAATTTCACACTGGCCGGATAACTCAAACCATCCACAATTTAACGCATCACGTGCGACGTGGCGATGTGATCTCCCCATTTGTGCTGGTGGATGGACAGGGGCACAAGGTTTTAATAAATGTGCCCAAAGTTTCAACGACCATACTGGGAGATAGAATATAACCAGCGACATGTGCATGACAAGTCCTGTGTTCTAACCATGATACACATCGTTTTGTGCAAGTACTAAATGTGCCAGCACTTGCCCCTTTGGCAAAAAAGGAAACACATTTAGCTTTACGGGTGCGTGTGCGATGTAGGGCAGAGTTCACCAATTCTCAACGTACAGAGCTATAAACAGAAAATACTGTTCACGACATAAAAAATAAAAATATTGAAATTTTGTAAGGCTCCAGCTTTTCTTGTCAAAATTAATTGGAAAACCTCAGCTGGGAATTCTCACCCAGCCTGCAATGGCCCGGTAGCGAATGCTCAATGTGTCAATAAAACAAAATGTGCGCTGAATTTTCCCACCTGAATTTCGAATCTATTGGGGCAAGAAAACCTGGTCTCTGGTAGAATTTTCACAAAGACGCGCACTGTCTAAACGTTACCGCCGAGCCACCACTTTGGATGCCACGCTCGGAGATGCAGCCGGAAAATAAACACGGCGATGAGTAATCACTTAACGCTTCATTCAGAAGGGAGCGCAGTGGAGTGGCTGGTGCTGAGCTCACCGCTGGGGTGGAGGACCCATCATTGTGCCAGGAGGAGTGCTCAAGCCAGTAGTAATCCAGGTTTCCTAAGAGCAAAACAGTATCGCACACACGGAATGGTAAATACACGTACATTGGCAATAGGCCAAGTCATTCAAAAGGACATGTTTGTCCAAATGAGACTTACAGTCTGCGTTTAAATGATAGGAGCACTTATCTCTGATGTGCTTACGGTTTTGGAATTCAATGGGACCAGAGCAAATATATGATTTCTTGGTAGCACCGAGGATGAGAATTGCTCTCAACAGCAGCTGTTTATGATAGTCGTGTTGAGCGTTCCTCCTCTATCCTTCGTACGGTAAAACTGAAAGACCAGTTCTTAAAAGTAATGCTCAATGATCGAGCCGTGAAAACCTCCATCAATACACTACATGAGATATAAACGCCCGAGTTGTACCAACACGATTACAACGCCCATAAAACTCAAATTTGGAAATAACATAATTTAATAAGTGTGTATTCAAATTATTCACTTGAATAGCGACACTATAGAGACGCAGCCATGGAGACACAAAATAGTTTCCACCTCTCGTGGTGCCGAATAATGTTCTGGCTCATCTATTAAAAATGCAATTATTATTATTATTACTAAGGACCGTGAGAGTGTTGAGTGTAATTAGATTTTTCACGTTTCTTCGTTTGTCTAGTTTTTGTTGTTGTCAAAAGTACGATGCGTAAATCTGGAGCAGGACTCAGCCAAACTGCAATTTTCGCATGAATGCGGCAATTAACCAAAACAGAAATTAAACCTTATTAAGGCAATGTTTCAATTAGTTATCCACAATCGCCCTGGACCGCTCATAATCTCCTGTGTTTGCAGCCGCATTCGTTTGCCGCTGCTGAATAATATCGAGCGCTTGCGCAAAGCAGGCGCTACCGGCATGGTCGGTGTGATTCGAAGAGCTGTTTGTAATATTTCCATTACGGGAGTCGCTCGCTGCCATTACGTAAGCGGCAGCCATGCCTGACCTGCACTGCCTCGGCGTACCGGCTCCCTTTAGAAAGAAGTCATTTGGATGGTTATTCAAGGTAGCATTAAGAACTAGGCTGTGTCCCTCAAGAATAAAGAGCAACATGAAAGATCTCTCATTCCCTTAAAAAAAAAAACCCTCTGGCTCCTACCCTCCCACCAGCTCGCGGGTGTGAGGAGGTGAAACCTACGTTAGATCCTGTGCAGCATAAAATAAGCAATTTTAAATCAAATATCACGGACAGTATGGATTGTAAATTCCCACCGATTATCACTGGAAGATTAATCATCCATTACCCACTTAGCACAAATATTACGCGTATTGACCATATGCAGGCAATTATTGGCAGTATGTGGTGTGATCAATGGGTGTGTGAAATTATTCAGAGCAAACACTTATTCAGAACCTGGAGTGCCTTTGCATTTATGACTTATGGCTTTTTCGATGGTGATTTCACATACCAAATGCTTTCCCCCTGGTTAACCCCTCCGATGCAATGAGGAGCTGGCCATTCCACTGGAGCATCGACGTACTTTGAAGATGGACCACTCTGCCCTCGTGATGGAACTACTTAGTAGATTGATGTTTCACCGGCTCGCGAAGGGTGGTGACAGCTTGGCGAGGCTGTCATCCAACAGTGGACTGATCATGGTTCATGATGACGGTGACCATGAATTGCCACGCTAGCGAATTGAGGCAACCCCGTTATTGCGGTCCTGCATTGGAAGTGGTGCTAGAGAACAAATAATAAAATCCCAACACGTTCCTTCATAGAACTGCCCTCCAAACAAAAATACAAATATGTAACGGGGGACGCTTTGAGCTCCCTAGTGGACATCATCCCGACCAGTTCCATCGTTCGGCCATCTGGTAGCACACGAGTACACCAACCAGCCATCTGGAAGATTAATCATCCAGTGAGCACGTGATTCAGCCATCTGGTAGTACACCAGTGAGTACGTGATCAGCCATCTGGTAGTACACCAGTAAGTGACTCAGCCATCTGGTAGTACACCAATAAGTGACTCAGCCATCTGGTAGTACACCAGTAAGTGACTCAGCCATCTGGTAGTACACCAATAAGTGACTCAGCCATCTGGTAGTACCACAGTAAGTGACTCAGCCATCTGGTAGTACACCAATAAGTGACTCAGCCATCTGGTAGTCCACCAGTGAGTGACTCAGCCATCTGGTAGTCCACCAGTGAGTGACTCAGCCATCTGGTAGTACCCCAGTAAGTGACTCAGCCATCTGGTAGTACCCCAGTAAGTGACTCAGCCATGTTACAGCAGTGGGAACACGACACGTGTGGTAAATTTCCACACCGCAAAGCAATTTAGCTTCAGTGGATGAAATAAAAACGTATCATCAAATGAACTATGAGATCAATTTAACAAATCGACTGCCTTAACATCATTCTTTAAACTTGAGAGACCACTTTGTTTGAGTACATAGCCATTCGTTACAATTAGTAATTATTTCGAGGACTAGGTCGAACCACAGCTGGGTTGTCAGTCATGCTTTTTTTTTCCGAGACACTGGGGGGAATCAGGACCCATTCAGATGTGGCTACGAATGTTAGCCGTGGCCAAGAATCGAACTCATATTGCTGGGTTCGCAGCAACAGTGCACGACCCATGTACCACCGTTTCGTTCATAGCTCTACTGTACACCACACTTTATTGAGAGTGCGCTGTAGAAAATATTTACACGATACATTTCCACCAATGATGATTGTTATTAGTTGTAATCCTGTAATAAAACTACCGCGGTCATGTTAGTTATGAAACATGGGTGAATATCTGGTTCCGTCGTCCCGTGTATGATAGTCTATGAATTATTGCACACCTCTGTTGGATCGCTACTTAAATGAATAGGAAAATAAGCACTCACTTATCAGAACACAGGCAAGAATAGTGTGCCGATGAGGTGGGTTTCGCCACAAACTGGAGAAACGGTGGTTTAAAAGAATTGCTATGGAATTCCCACCCGGAGACATTTCAAAACCTTTTAATGTAATTTACATCGTTTTCATAGCATGTCTTATTGTGAGCATATTGCAGGGACATGATTTTAATCCTCAATAAACAGTGTATTATTCTGTCTAATAAACAGTGAATAACTCGGATTATGCTTTGTAGCTCCTGATTACTGCAGTTTTAATCCGCATTGTTTACTGCAACAATTATTGCACTGGGTCAAACATTTTGTGAACATATTTAGTGCAGGAAATATGTGGCTTTCAATGTAATACATCATTGCTTCCACGCTTGCAAAGAAAAAAGATAAACAGTTTAAAATCACAATAATAATAATAATAATTGCATTTACAGAGCGCTTTTCATCCGAGGCTACAATGAGAATCTACAGCTCTTATCGCTCTCCACTGCCGGGTGAAAGCCTCCCCATAACACCTCTCACGATCCACTCAGGACCGACAAATTATCTCATTTCATTGCTCCATCTCCTGGGTGAACTCCTCTCTGACACGCTCCGTCCATTGGCCGCCGCTGTTATTATTCTAGGCTGTTGACCGTTTTACCAAAACGTCACTAAACCCTCATTAACATGTTGAATGATGTCATTCACTTGAATATGTTCTCGAACAAGGGTGGCATGGTAGCGCAGTGAGTAACGCTGTCGCCTCACAGCAAGAAGGTTATGGGTTCGATTTCCGGCTCAGATGCCTCTCCATGTAGAGTTTACATGTACTCCCCGTGTCCACGTGGGTTTTCGCCGGACACTCCGGTTTCCTCCCACAGCCCAAAAAACATTCTGCTGCACAGGTTAATTGGCTTGCAGGCTAAATTGCCCGCAGTGCCCAGTGATGGACTGGCGTCCAATCGTGGGTATATCCCTGCCTTGTGCCGTCTGTCTGCCAGGATAGGCTCCGGCTCACCGCGACCCTGTACAGGACTAAGCGGTTTCTGACAATGAGATGAGATGAGATGTTCTCGAATAAGGGTGGCGTGATGGCGTGGTGGCACAGTGAGTAGTGCTGTCGCCTCACAGCAAGAAGGTTATGGGTTCGATTTCCGGCTCAGATGCCTATGTGGAGTTTACGTGTTCTCTCCCCGTGCATCTGTGTTTTTTTGCCAGTTACTCCGGTTTCCTCCCATCTTCCAAAGACATGCTGCTGTCTACGTTAATTGGCCTGCTTAGTATAATATCCGCCAGTGCTCTGCGATATACTGGCATCAGATGCTAGGATTAGCCCCGCATTGAACCCTCTGTCTGCCGGGATAGCTTCCAGCCCTCCGTGACCTTGTAGAGGATTAAGCGGGTATTGATTAGGCGATGATGTTCTCGAATACATTCATTCATGTTCACCTCATCATGCATTATTTTTTCCAGGACGAGGGACTATGTGGCTCGTTCACCGGGATGCAAATGCGAGTTCTGGCTCCGTTTCTGCCGGCGACGGAATAAATATGGCAGAAATGTTTGCGAGTGCGCGGTGCCACGAGGCACGTGGTGCCACGGTGCACGTGGGGCAGGATTAGTTTTTCTCGAATCCGTGCCACTCTGGGAGGTGCTGGCTCAACGAGTTTTCTGGGCACGGCTCCACGTGCAGAATACACACTTACAATAAAAATGCCACCAAACCCCCCCCAAGCTGCCCAAATACGTGAGTGCTCTGCAAAGTGTAATGGACAGTGCTCCGCACAGAAATCCCACAGATTTCCATGGGGAGTAAAGAGCCAGCCGATGGTTTTGCTGGAGAAATAAAACATACGTTTGAATTTTCCGCTCCCTTCGGACGAAAAAATAATGCGTGACCGGCTCAGAACAGCAGCGTAATTCGGAATGTGGGATGTTAAATTATTTTCTAATCGTCCTCCTAAAAAACAAATGTGGGTTTTGCATTAAACATAACGAATAAATGGTTTAAGAAAAGATAAAGGGCGGCGCGGTGGCGCAGTGGTTAGCGCTGACGCCTCACAGCAAGAAGGTCCCGGGTTCGAGTCTCTCGGCTCGGGTGCCTTTCTGTGTGGAGTTTGCATGCTCTCCCCGTGTCCGCGTGGGTTTTCGCCGGGTACTCCGGTTTCCTCCCACAGTCCAAAAGCATGCTCCTGGATAGGTTGATTGGCTCGCAGACTAAAAAAAATTGTCCCGCAATTCCCGGCGATGGACCGGCGTCCCGTCGTCGGGTGTATTCCTGCCTTACGCCCTGTGTTTCCGGGATAGGCTCCGGCTCACCGTGACCCTATATAGGATTAAGCGGTTTCAGATAATGAGATGAGATGAGAAAAGATAAAGCTCTGCAGTCGCTCAACAACATCACTGCTGGTGGTCTACCACTAGAGAGCACTCTAGAGAGCCCCTCTGGATTGAATTTGGTCTACTCTTCCACACTAAGCACATGTCTTGGAAGCGGTCAAGGTACTACTGCCCCAGAATACCACAGGCAACCCGCTGATTCACTCCCTGCGGGGCACTCATTCCAGTTGCTCGGTGGGCACAGGTGCAGGAATTTGAGAAACGTGCCCACCACTTCAGTCGACACACAGTGTGCGATTCAGCACCACAGTATTGACCCAAACTGCTATAAATTGCATTGCTTGCATTCCCATCAATTCCCAGCGATGTTTTAATTTCTGAGCCCCGTGGCTATAAGATTTAATCAAATGCATTTTACAAACTACCACGTACACACTACACACTCACCAAGACATTTGGCCCACCGTGTTCTCCCCGTCATCCCCCCCCCCTCCCCACCTTGTGGATGTTGTTTGTGAACTCCTAATTCCTCCCACATGCGAAGCGATCCTTTTGTTTTTGTCCGCTGGGTTACGTTGTGGGCAACAGATGGCGGCACGGTGGCCCAGTGGGTAGCGCTGTCGCCTCACAGCAAGAAGGTCCCGGGTTCGAATCTCGGCTCGGGTGCCTTTCTCTGTGGAGTTTGCATGCTCTCCCCGTGTCAGCGTGGGTTTTTGCTGGGGACTCCGCTTTCCTCCCACAGTCCATAAAACATGCTGCTACATAGGTTAATTGGCTTGCAGACTAAATTGCTCGCAGTGCCCGGTGATGGTCTGGCGTCCCATCGTGAGTATATCCCTGCCTTGCGTCCTGTATCTGCCGGGATAGGCTCCAGCTCACCGTGACCCTGTACAGGACTAAGTGGTTTCTGACAATTAGATGGGAGACACCATGCATCCACATCTACGTTCACTGCCTTCGCCAAACCACACCGACCGGCGTGGTGAATTCCTGCCATTTAACCTCTAAAACCAACTACCGGCCACTGCACAGTATTGTGAGGCCCTCGTCCAGCAGAATACCAATAAGCGAGCTGTGCATCTTAAGATTCCAAATGGTAGGTCGCTCCAGATCGGCATTCAGGGCTGCACCGTACTTACAAAGCAGCAGTGGATTTACAACAGAGCCGTACACGGACAGAGAAAACAACCGCAAAACCTGACGATGTCTCCAAACTGGGAGGCAAAAAAACGTCGCGCAGGAGAGCACAGGAACATTGCACACGGCTATCCCGAACAGCTACGGGTAGTGCTTCTCATACAGCAAGCAGTGACAGAGATGCATTATTATTATTATATAAAAAAAAACAACTCGATAAAGGGTGGCATGGTGGCCCAGTGGGTAGCGCTGTCGTTTCACAGCAAGAAGGACCCGGGTTCGAATCTCGGCTCGGGTGCCTCTCTGTGTGGAGTTTGCATGCTCTCCCCGTGTCCGCGTGGGTTTTTGCCGGGCACTCCGGTTTCCTCCCACAGTCCAAAAAATATTTTGCTGCATTGGTTAATTGGCTTGCAGACTAAATTGCCCGCGGTGCCCGGTGATGGACTGGCGTCCCATCGTGGGTATATTCCTGCCTTGCATCCTGTATCTGCCGGGATAGGCTCCAGCTCACCGCGACCCTGTACAGGACTTAGCGGTTCTAACAATGAGATGAGATAACTCGTTAAAAGCAACCGACTTAACATTCAAATGCATGACCCGTATCGACAAGAGCTTAAGCTCAGAAGAGGCCTTTATGGATACAGAACTAATAATCTCATAACCTAATCACCTTATATTATGAATGTGTTGTGCCAGCAACAGAGGAATGTCTAATTCAGAAAGAACAGCAAGTCTGTCAGACTACAGTGACCTCACTTTTTTCGCTTGGATGTAACACGACACGTGGGTTATATGAGTTGGGTTTAATTGTCATATTTCAGTTTTATTGAGCCACGTTGAAATCAATTCGGAGGATTTGATATCAGCTGTGCCATGGAACGTGATCTTGCACTGCGGTCTCGCAAAACATTTGCACACATTTTAACACGGGTAGCTGTGTTACTCTACGCGTAGGGCCGCATCGATACTCAAGAGACCTTCAGCAACATGGAATTAATGCTGGAGAGCAGTCCCAAAAACGAAACAGCTTCAGCGTCAATATTTCAAATGATCCCGATACACCTTCCATTTTGTAATTATTTACAGATTAATAAGCATATATCTTTGCTATGAATCTGACCACACACACCGTCATCGTACCAGCGAGAATGGGGTTGGTCCGTTTGAATGCAATCTCCACCCCCGTGGTATTAGAGCAGCGGTTTCGGGATGGCCATACCAAGCGTTCCTCCTCTCTCCTTCGCGATGTATTGCCCCCCACTGCTAAATTAGCCTTTAGGTCAATTCTCATACATCGAGCTGTGAAACCCAACATCAATCCACCTCAATAAAAAGTGTGAATTACACGATCCCGAATTGCTTGATGTACGAAACCAATGTAAGAAAGCCACTTCACAATGATATTCTAGACTGCACGCATTTTTAGACCTGCGTGGTGCATGGAAAACGGTGGCTTCCACCACATTTCCAGCTGCATCAGTGATGAAGGCCTGCTTACAGTAAGCACTTCAAATGGTGGCTCTATTTTTCTTCTTACGAAACGGTATTTAGATTTTTTTTAATCTTTCCAGCTCGAACTACAACAGCTAACGTTATAAATGCAATTATGAATATGCAGCGTCGCTCACGGTTGGCCATAAGGTGAGATGTTGGCTGTGTCCGTAATTATTCTGCACCGTTGTGTTAGTGATTACGTAACACTTTTAGCACTGTTTTGCCTCCTCGTGGTGCCGATCGGTAATGCTGAGGTTGCTGCGTTCATCGCCTCCAGAGCAGCAAAGCAGACTCTGGATGGGTGCCTTCAATTGAATTACCACTCAACCACAAAGAAAAGAAAAAGAACACCTAAGCTTGTGCCGGAGGCCCCGCAGAGACAGACATTTATGACGTCTCCTGGCTAAACCCCATTTGATGGAGCCAGGAGACTGACTACCCACCCCCTCCCCGGTGTTATTGCAGAAAGACCAAAAAGCTGCTGCGTGTGGGCCACGTAGAATGTGCGAACGCCCGTTGCAGAGGAGAGGCTACCATTCCGTTGTCGGGAGCAGGACCGGTACCACCTAGACCTCTGTGGAATACAGAAGCTCCAGTGGACTGGTTCTGGCTCCAGTCATCAGGAGGGGTGAACAATCCTCTACTCGGGACAGGAAACAGCCAAACTGCAGGGAGTGGCTCTTCTTCTGAACACAAGAATGAAGGGGGTGTAGGAACGTGGTAGTGACGTGTGTGAACCTGTGAGTCCCAGGCGACTGTGGGCTCGTCTCTCTTCAAATGGGAGGTGAGAAATGATGGTGGCTTATGCCCCCGTTGAAGATGAATATCAATGGAAGGTTGCAGGCAAGGCCGATGTGTCAAATGCCTTCTATGTCCTCCTGTCCCAGGTGTTGGCTAAAGTGGCCCCTCGGGATAGTCATCTTGTTAGGCGACTTTAAGTCCCGAGTGGGTCATGATGCAGACACCTGGACTGGATTGATTGGAAGGCATGGGCCAGATGAGCTCAAAAACGACGGTCAGAAGTTGTTCGATTTCTGTGCAGCCCATGGGTATATAATCACCAACACGCTGGTCCATCATCGGTGCATCCACACAACATCATGGATCCATGCCGGGTCCATATTTTCTGTTAAGCGCAGATGCGACCACTGCGCCACCCTGCCGATGTGGTACAGGAGGATCTGGAGCTGAGTGGACTTGGTGAAGAGTGGTACCAGCGGTGTTAAGATCGTCCTCTTTGAAGGCATATCATGAAGGACGCTACGGGGCAGTTGGAAACAGTCGCTCTCCAACAACGGCGGAGAGTAGAGGATCGACGCTCACAACAACGAGCGGATTGCCCAGTGGCTAAAACACAGCAAGTTCGCAGATTAGGGAGCACAGGTGGTGCATCTGCCAGTCACCTCTGTCAGGCAACTCATAACGCCTAAGTCTGTCCCGTGGTCTCCTGTCGGCGAGTGTTCAACAATTCACGTTGCCTCAATATGCACATGGCCTGGCACAGGCGCCGTGGTGATGTCACCGTTAGTGGCGCATAGCGATTGTTGCTGTGTGATACAACACTGGCAGTGGGACCCACGCACAAATAACAAACACGCAATGCGTTCGTCAATAAGTCATAAAAGGACAGTATATGTGATGGATGACGCTCGGGGTAATGGATCCACTGCTATAAACAAGGGCCACTTCCTGAAACATCATCTATTTATTACATTTCCTTGCTTGATGAATGTCCTGAGTTACTTTGCTTTTAAGAGTTCCGTCTCATCGGTATTACTTCGCATGTCAAACGGCACACGCGTGTCACACGGTATTTTCAGCCGCAATTGATTTCTAGACACCTTAATCAGACACAGGCACTTCAGAGAGACATCATACGACAGTGCGGCCGGTGGGTGACGAAGTGTCCGTCGCAAATCAACGCCGCTAATCGCAGAGGCACCGCGGTAAAGACCTCGGCATCCGAACGTGCGCGGGCAGCGTCCACAGCCGTGTTTACAAATGAAGGCTCGCTCGCCAGTGCGACACTTGTCTCAGACGCCTTTAAGTACAGCCCGCGCTGGCTGCGTCCGGCGCACGGCGCACCGTACGCGAGCACGCATTAGCTTCACCGACACGTTAGCGTGGGGCAAAGGGGGACTGTACTAACCGCAGCAGTCGGGAGATGGTGGACATGGCAGCGGCTGGCGGTGGAATACGGCTGCTGTAGGCAAAACAAAAAAATAACGAACAGGGGAAAAAACACACACACACACATACACACAGCGTGTTGCGCACAGTGTCGGATCGCCACAGCCGCATGCACACGAACCGCACGTCGGATATTCTTATTTCCTTCTCTCAAATCCCGGCACGCAACCAAAACGAGACGTCAATAAGCAAGGCACGTGAAAACAACGCTACCGGCGGCACGTGGGCTAAACGCACACCGTGAACGTTAACAAACGGCATCCTCGGCGGTGCCCACAAATGGCAGGCTGGAAATACACGGCAAAGACACATCCAGCATTTAAAACGGCGGCTCCGTCATGCGTTTATCAGACCCAGTCTGTTCGACGTATTATATAACGCAGCGTGCTAAATAAGGAATACAAGCACTGCTCAATATTACGGCAACAGTATGCACGCGAATTATAAACGTGGCAGCTGTTCTGAAACCGACGGTTTACAATGAATTCAAAAACAAACACAACAGCTGTCGATGCCGATACCACAGCACATTTCAGCACCAGGCGCTGTCCGCGCACACTGGGGCTCGCTCCGTCCCACTGTACCTGAGTGCAACGTGTCTATGATCAGCTGTATGAAGCCGGAAAACATCGCTTGCGGTCGGACGCACAGGCGGGCGGGTTTCGTCGCATCAGAGGAAAATTCCACGGGAAATGAGCTGGGAGAATGAGAGCGGCGGCGAGCGGCGGCGGCGGCGGCGACAGAGAATCTGGCCAGCGGCAGCGGCAGCGGCGGCGGCAGTGCGGTTTGCGCGCGTTGTCGCCGACGATGCGGCTAACATCGTTCCCTCTCGGAGACGACTGAGAAGCGAATGGCCGCGAGCAGCGATGATGCTGAGGTCAGCACGCCGCAGTCCGCGAAGCATTTCAAAAGGCCTGCCATCGAGCTGGCGGCACCCACGTACGTGGGCGCGACCCTTGCGGTGTCGGTAATTGGAGGACCCGCGCACGAAGAACGGTAGAAGGGTTAAAAAAAAAAACGACGCTTAAAATGCCATACTGTAGCGTAAAAAAATAAAATAAAATCGCCTCTGTCGCCGGCCGTATGAGTACCCACCACCCGCTCTGCACCCACTCAACACCCGAGCAGGGCAAGATGCGAATGAACGCTGGAGTCACCCCTGCCGCTCCTCATTACAATCAGCACGGCTATGCCATACACTCAGCACATTAATTATTCATGATCCGCTAGGATTTTTGTTCTTTTCTCTCTGAGCCTTTTAACGGCTGCCGCAGCTATGGACTTGAGGCGCGGGGTGTCTGTGAAAATTATTTTATTATTTTTGTTATATTTTTTAAGTCTGCCCTCCCCCCCTCCCCTTCTCACTCCCAACCCCTCCTCCACCTCCTCCACCATTCCATCTTTTCCACACTCAGTCACGCAGGCGATGATAAAGCTGGCGTGCAATTGACTCTGGAAGGGACCATTAGCGGCGGAGAGGGACTGTGATGTAGCGACAATGCGGGCCGGATTATTCATCTTTGGAATCGCGGGGCGAATTTTTCGACCAATTAATTACTGCGTGCTCGTGAACGGGGCGCCTCACGCACGGTCGGCCGTATTTCACTTCGCTGGGGATTTGCGTCACAGGCAGTCGTATCGGGGGAAAAATGCTCCCCCCCCGCTCCCCCCACCACTTCACCCTCACACCACCCCCCAGCCCCCGGTTGCGTTGTTACGGCGCACTTTCTTAACGCGGCGGCGTCAATCCAGCACGGCAACGAGCGCCAGCGTGCGCGCCGACGTGACTGGCGCGCTATAAAGATTGTACAGCGGGAATCTAATTAGCGGATCGTTTTGAATCGGTGCGTAAATTTAGCACCGCGCTTATTCATTTCAGAGCTTTTTCGGCAACGCGCGCGGTCTCGGGGAGAATGAGATGTACGGTAACTTTTGTCTGAGACGCGGCGACTACTCATTAAGACAGAGTGGGACATTTGCATCGACTCGCCGACGCGGAGACCTTTCCTTTTGCGAGAACACTGCTCTCATATATAAATATCCCTCCACTGTTCCTGCAACGTTGACTGACGGCGTGCTTCACGATCTCCTTCTGAGTGCCGCCGCGCGGCGAATGTTGATGCCTCCAAAAACTGAGCGCGCATCCAAAATAACGTTCAATGCTGGCCGCACGCTGCTTGCGTCACGTGTAGGCGCTGTAAATAACAACGAAAATAAATGAATCACCTGGCCCAGCGTGCTACGTCAACGCACGGCAGTTTTGATTCTGATTGGAGGTCACTGGCAACGCTTGATGGACGTGTGGAGGGAAGGGGGGAGGGGGTTAATTACGTTTTAAGTTTTGATAAAGAGACAAAGCGCAGCGTTCCCACATGAAATAAAGCAAATGCATCAAACAGCTCATTTCCGCATTTGTGCTGAAGTGATTGTTGCTGCTCTCTCCCCGGGAATTAACGAGTTTTATTTTGCGGCAGAAATGAATGGCCATTGGACGTGGCTAATTTACGCTCCAGCGTCACTCGAGCGCGGGGAGACAAATATGTATGCCCGGTGCTTCTACAGCGGGCTTTGATATAAGGCAGACTGTCAATCACCCTCTTCACTTCACAATACCCTTCGTATGGGTGAGGTCAAGAGTGCCTGGGAACGGTGGGGCCTCGGTGTGGTAGGGACCCTGGTGAGGGGGAGAGACCAGCGAGACCTGGGCCGGATATTATCAATTTAGTTGCATCGGTTTTTGTTTAGTTTTGGGAATAAATGTTTCGTCGATAGCGGCGGCGATGACACGCGTCATCGGCAGCTTTGAATCCACTGCTGGATGGATCGTCCCGGGACGTTTCTAACGTCTCTCGCGAGCCGGCTATTTAGTGATCCACCTGGCACCTACACAAGAAGCAAATGTAACCATTCCATCTCTCAATCGACGTTCTCTCTCGGAGGCATTCTATCTCTCAGACTTAATTATATATAATGAACGCATTACTGTGGCTGAAAACGCTTTTGTTTAATGCCCTTCATCATTACACTGCTGAAATAACAGGCAAAAGAACGATTAAAATTGACAAAAGCTCGCAAGTGGCGAGGATAAAATAAAGCCGTGTTGTACTCAGACTAAAACAGGAATATAGAGATCACACGTCGCCTGTAAATGGCGAGCACAACATCGTTTCCAGAGCTGCGTGTTTGTAAAAAATTACAATAATCCAGTGGCTTCGTTAAAATGTGCAGGATGGGTAATCTATCAGCTCTCTCTATATATTGACTGGAATATACTACATTGAGAAAAAATATTGAGCTGGAGGATGCCATATCGAGTTAAAAATCCCATCTTATTTGTTTGGCGGAATTTGATCTCAAAATAGCAGCAGAAAAAACCGTCAGCATTCATCAATATTCACAATGCCCCTTGCAGTTTAGTACAGGCCATTATCGCGCATTTATATAAGTTTGTATACTAGGACTGCTAGACAAATATCCTCAGTATAGCCTTAACGGACTCTAAGGTCAAGTGCTATTAGTGAGTAGCAACTATGAAGACCAGCACGGTACACGATGGGGTGGGTGGCCAGCACCATGCCTGACGGCCTATGTCTCCCTACTGCTGATGTTTATACACCGCACTAGGTACTCATTTGAGGTTGAGTCGACCTAGGAGACGCCTAGGACCGGTTCAGAAAATTGTCGCTGGTGTTGGTCGTGAGTGGGAATCGAACACATATCGCCTGGTTCGTAGCCTGCACGCTAACTGCTACACCACTGCTCCTCACAAGACTGCTTGATATAGACATCACAACCGCAATGCAGGCCCATTGCACACGGAATAAATCTACACTTCTACTCCTTAGGCACAAACGCATATATATGTACATTAATAATAAGCATGTATACCCCTGGGGTAACGGTCATCACACTGGACTCCAGAGGTCTCTTGTTCGATCTCCCACGGCTGCAACTGAAACAATGAGCAGGGCCCTTAACCCCCCCTTACATACCCAGTGGTATAAATGCATAAATCACAGTCAGTGGATCGGCAGGTCGTGCGTGGTGGGATAAATCATGGGTATTCTCCTCATGTCATGGATCGTAACCTGACCTTGGTGGAGGGGGGTTTACGTGTTCCAATGAAGCCCAGCGTTATGTCGTCTGGAATCCAGATGTTCTGCTAGAGTCTCCCTTGGTGAACAGGTCTGGAGTCCAGTACTCCTGCTAGAGTCTCCCTGAGTGAACAGGCTTGGAGTCCAGTACTCCTGCTAGCATATCCCTTTGCGAAAAGGTCTGAAGTCCAGCGCTCCTGCTAGGGCCTCCCTTGGTGAACAGGTCTGAAGACTAGCGCTCCTGCTAGGGCCTCCCTTGGCGAACAGGTCTGGAGCCTAGCGCTCCTGATAGGGCCTCCATTGGTGAACAGGTCTGGAGTCGAGCAATCCTGCTAGGGCCTCCTTGGTGAACAGTTCTGGAGTCCAGCGATCCTGCTAGGGCCTCCCTTGGTGAACAGGTTTGGAGTCCAGCGATCCTGCTAGGGCCTCCCTTGGTGAACAGGTCTGGTGTCTAGCGCTCCTGCTAGTGTCTCCTTGGTGAACAGGTCTGGATGGAGGTTCCAGACAGCGATCCGAAGACCCTTTGACTAAAGGAGGCTGGTGTCAGGAAGGACATTTGGTTGTAATATTCTGCTCGAATACCCCTAGTACCTGGGAGCAATCGGTCATCCTGGATATCGATCATCTAAACCGGGAACAAGAACAGCTCCCACTGATTCCTAAACGTCTGGCCAGTGTGGAGGAACACCCTGTAGGTGGATCCCTAAAGCTTCTTCTCGCGCAGGGGGGCTGCTGTGAGCAGTGCAGGCAGTGAACAACCAAACCTCTGCTTTTTTACCCCATCTCCAAATTTGTTTCCACATCTGCTCTAGAAATCTAACCCGGGGTAAACCCACGCTACCAAAAACTTGAGCTAGGGCTAATCAGGCTATCGCATTGATCATTCGAATAACAATTGTAATTGATTATCTCGGGGCGGCGCGGTGGCGCAGTGGTTAGCGCTGACGCCTCACAGCAAGAAAGTCCCGGGTTCGAATCCCTCGGCTCGGGTGCCTTTCTGTGTGGAGTTTGCATGCTCTCCCCGTGTCCGCGTGGGTTTTCGCCGGGTACTCCGGTTTCCTCCCACAGTCCAAAAGCATGCTCCTGGATAGGTTGATTGGCTCGCAGACTAATATTGTCCCGCAATGCCTGGCGATGGACTGGCGTTCCGTCGTCAGGTGTATTCCTGCCTTACGCCCTGTGTTTCCGGGATAGGCTCCGGCTCACCGTGACCCTATATAGGATTAAGCGGTTTCAGATAATGAGATGAGATTGATTATCTCCTCTGTAATCGACTGCTAGGGTCCTTTTAAAACTTTGTTTATGCTGCACTCTACCACGCAGTGAGTAGCCTGTCGCCTCGCAGCAAGAAGTTTCCGAGTTCGGTTTCCGCGTCGGGTGCCTTTCTGTGTGGAATTTGTGTGTTCTCTCTCCCCGTGTCCGCGTGGGTGTTCGCCAGGTACTCCGGTTTTCTCCCACCGTATGAAGACACGCTGCTGTCTGGGTTAATTAGCCTGCGTAGTAAATTGTACCCCCCCCAGGCCCAAAAAGGGCCCTGCGGTATACTGGCATCACATCCTGGGTATTCCCCCACCTTGCGCCCTCTGTCGGTAGAGATAGGCTTCGGCTCCTCGTGACCCGGTACAGGATTAAGCGGTAATTGATAATGAATGAATCCACCACCGGCGATGGACTGGCGTCCCATCTTCGGTATATCCTTGCCTTGTGCCTTGTGTCTGCCGGGATAGGCTCCGGCTTCACCGTGACCCTGTATAGGACTAAGCGGTTTCAGACAATGAGATGAGATGAGAGGTTTCAGACAATGAGATGAGATGAATCTACCACACAATGTAACTTCTCAGAGCAGAGCCCCCTAAAGGTAGCTGTGTGGCACAGCGTGATGCAACGCCTGACTTGGAAATAGGCCTTAGTCTGCCAGTAGAAGGTGATAATTACTGCGCGTGTAAATCCCGGGAATTTAATAAAAATTAAGTCGCAAATTTGAAATGACACCGACATTGTTTTTATTCTTTTGTTCATGCCTCAACAATACATGTGTCATCCTCCAGATAGTCGCAGTGAGCCGAACCTCTCTCAGCAGACACAAAACATAAGGCAGGGCTATACCTAGCATTGGCTGCCAGACCATTGCAGGACAACAGCGACAATTTATCAATGAAATTCATTTTTTGGGTCAGGTCACGTAGAAAATTATAAATTATAAAATAGTGTCGTTAAACCCTCCACACCCGACACGGCCAATCAGCAAGGGGTTGTCACGTTGAACAGAAGACGCGCCAATTCCTTTGCTATCTCAGCCCACACCGGTGTGTTGAAAAGCGACCCCTGATGATGCTGAACGTAGTTGTCAGCGAAACGTCGTATACATTTCTTGTAAAATATTGTGGGGTCGCTTTTCAACACACCGGTGTGCTAAGATAGTAAAGGAATTGGCGCGTCTTCTGTTCAACGTGACAACCCCTTGCTGATTGGCCGTGTCGGGTGGTTGAGGGTTAAACGACACTATTTTATGATTTATAATTTTCTACGTGACCTGACCCAAAAAATGGATTTCATTGATAATATTGGTCATGAAAGCCTTCGAATTAAAGCGACAATTTAGCCAGTAGTCTAATTATCCTAGGCAGCAGCAGCATATCTGTTGACAGTGGGAGGAAACCGGAGTACAGCGCTCAGCAAATGCCCACACAGACAGGGGGACAACACGCAATCACCTCACAGCAAGGCACACAAGCTGAGAATGAAACCCAGTCCCTTCTTGTTGCGAGACACAAGCATTACCCATTGTACCACCCAGGCACCCGTCCGGTACGCAGGGGACTCCATACAAGTCACGTTCAGCGTGACGTGGCTGTTAATGATGCCATCACCAAACCACGACGCACACGTGGCAACAGAGGTGAAAGATTTTTGTTTCACCTCAACTATTTTCAACAACATCAAATATATGCGCTTATTAATGAATTAATTAATTTGCCAATAACATCGTAATGTACGTGTGGTGGTGTGGCTGGTTGGTGCTGGCTGACCGCATGGACGGCGCCCATCTCTCAGCCTCCTCACATCTTCGTGTCCATCTCTCTTCCGCGACGGGGCCGTCATATTATTTTCACCTTGTATCATTGGCCAAGTCACCCACCCAATGATCGTCAATGACTCGCCTCACAGCAAGAAGGTCCCGGGTTCCAATCTCGGCTCGGGTGCCTTTCTGTGTGGAGTTTGCGAGTTCTCTCCCCGTGCCCGCGTGGGTTTTCGCCGGGTACTCCGGTTTCGTCCCACAGTCCAAAAAAACATGCTGCTGCATAGGTTAATTGGCTTGCAGACTAATTTTCCCGCAGTGCCCGGTGATGGACTGGCGTCCCATCGTGGGTATATCCCTGCCTTGCGCCCTGTGTCTGCCGGGATAGGCTCTGGCTCACCG
>JAZEWT010000009.1:19633889-19653705 GCA_036362905.1 Mordacia mordax | reverse complement strand
GTCTTTAAGGCAATATCGGGGACGAGTGTTATTAACGAGCAGCGCCTCTAAAGCAAAAACACACAACAACAACCGTCATTCGCCACTATGCGGCAGTGACGTCCACATGTCATCTGTGTCATGCCAGATGCACTTTGAAACCACGTGAAGTGTCGAAGGCTCGCCAACAGGAGGTCATGGGACATTTCCAGATGAGTGGCCAACACACAACCTGCGTTCCCCATCAACATTCTTTTGTTTGGCGATCTTATGCAACTTCCACCAGTGAGAGGTTATCAAGTTTTCCAACAACCAGCCAGAACGCAGTCCGCCACATATCTCTGGCGTCAATTTCGTTTCTGCGAGCTAATGGAAAATATGCGGCAACGTGGCAACCAAACAGTCATCAACACACTTAACAACTTGACAATTGGTCAGGTGACTCGTGAGGATTTAGACGTTCTTCTCATGAAACTTGCTGGAAACAATATTGGAAAGTTTGCGCTCGGTGAGGCTTTACGCGAACAGCCTACGGTGTTGCAAGTCGACAACCACAACCGAGCTGTTTTGAATCATTTCGAAGGTCAAGGCATTGAAATGTCAATTGTTCAAGCACAGGATACGATTGTCGATTCATCAAAGAGCACAACAAATTTTGACATCTCAAAATTGATTCCATCTGACATCAATAAAACTGGTGGCTTTTACCGACAGAGCTCACCCTGTTTGTCGGTGCCAAAATGGTGCTCCGTTACAACGTGAATCAGCAAAAAGGACTCGTCAATGGTGCAATGGGAAAAGTCACTCAAATCATTTGGCCTCTTTATTGGCGCGCTCAAATGTATCCCACTGATATTGCAGCAGTTATCGTGGACTTTGATGGAATAGGCGAACAACGAATTGATCCAATGTCTGTTCTTTTTCCTGCTAAATACGCATATGGAACGACGCATGCTCCCCCTCATTTAATGTTGGTCTTCTACAGTACGCAAGATGCAAGGTTCAACTGTTAGCGAAGGTGTTCTCCATTTGGGATACAAACTATTCGCTCCAGGTCAAGCACGCGTCGCACTAGGCCGTGTCAGGTCGTTGGAAGGACTTCATCTTGAGGAATTAGATTGCGCTAAACTCACAAACAAAAACGTTTGCGAGCTCTTACTGATTGCAAGTTAAGCTGATCTTTTGTCAAAAGTTTACTTAAAGTGTACTTCTCATCAACTTCAAGTATACATCAAGCAATAAATGCCTAAGACTCTAAAAAGTTTAATATAAAAATGGGATAAAAAATATTTCTTTTAATGACCCGCTTTGACCGCACTCAAAAGTATACGAAAACTTTTTTGAACACAAAATCAATCTCTCTGGGATACAGACTAAAAGCGGGTGGCCAAACACTGACCGTATAAGACTACAATAATCTTCTCCTTTAATGAAAACCTTTAAACCATACTGATGTCAAGTGATAACTGATAGTTGTTCCTTTTACAAAACATTAGAAAAACACGTATTTTTAACTAAAATATTTAAAATATAAATCTCACTATATTATCAGTCAATAGTAAGATATTGTCAGTGTTTGCCCACCCGCTATTAGTCTGTGTCCCGAGATAGATTTATATTGTGTTCAAAATTTTATTGTCTAGTTTTGAGTGCGGTTCAAGCGGGTCATTTAACGTTTTATTTTTATTCCGATTTTATTTTAAACGTTAACTTTCTCTGGATGTTGTCCCACCTAATCCTTATCACCTTGGACTTGGAACACACACACAAAGACACAGTTATAAAGTCACACACTGCGAAACAACTACAAACGCTATGCGCGTTGAATTCACCACGGAGCCTGTGCCAGGCCATATACACTTTGAACCACACTGTACACACACACACCTGTAGAGTAATGCATCGTACACACACGCCTATAACGTAGCAGGTTGTATACATTCACATGTATAGTGACAGATTATACACACATACCGCTAAAGTAACACATTGTATACATACAGCTCTTAAGTAAGTCATTAGCAGATGACAAGATTACAAGATCCAGATTTTATTAGGAGCCAGCTGCTCCTGATCAGCCAGCTGCTCCTAACAAAATCCCACAACCTCGCCGACCCCATCGCATACCTATGAACATACATGGCACACACATCCCTCTCCAGAACCTACTGCGCCACCACAAGAGAGGCAAGGCAGTTAGCGAGCACCTATCTACACGGGCAGCTACTCCCAGGCCGCCTTTGTTCAGGGAACAGCGCTGTACATCACATGCCCTTGATAAGGCTATGGGGGCTATGCCCTTGATAAGGTTGTGCTCGTGTTATTAGAAATAGGAGTCAGTGTTAGAGCTAGGAGACAGTGTTAGAAATAGGAGGCAGTGTTAGAGACTGTAGGCAATGTTCTCATCTCATCTCATTATCTGAAACCGCTTAATCCTATATAGGGTCACGGTGAGCCGGAGCCTATCCCGGAAACACAGGGCGTAAGGCAGGAATAAACCCGACGACGGGACGCCAGTCCATCGCCGGGCATTGCGGGACAATTTTAGTCTGCGAGCCAATCAACCTATCCAGGAGCATGCTTTTGGACTGTGGGAGGAAACCGGAGTACCCGGCGAAAACCCACGCGGACACGGGGAGAGCATGCAAACTCCACACAGAAAAGCACCCGAGCCGAGAGATTCGAACCCGGGACCTTCTTGCTGTGAGGCGTCAGCGCTAACCACTGCGCCACCGTGCCGCCCGGCAATGTTGGAGATAGGAATAAAAAAAATGTTTTTGCTGCTGATTTTCCGTTCAAATGCCGTTGTTGTTGACGTGCTGTTCTCTCCGCAGCTATGTGCAGCGATCTGTGACCCTCGGGTGAAAAGCGCTCCATAAATGCAATTATTATTATTACATGGTTAGAGATGAGAGTCATAGTGTTAGTCGCACCCTGGCACCATGAACTATGCAAGCTCATTAATATAAGTTGTCACGATTTTTCAATTTCTCGTGTAACGTTTCACGTGTCCATCAGACTATGACATCATAATTATCAACCTTTTTTATTCCTTTAACCCGTTTCGTCGCTTTATGACCGTTGGCATAATCATTTTAATTGCTTATACGTGTGTTCATTCTCACCGCGTGCCACGGCTATTCATTTGATTAGCTTACGAGTGTGTACTAAACACTTGCGTGATTACATTAAGCAAATTCTTGTCGACGAATAACCGTCTGCTCCATGTAGTCACGTTGGCTGTTTCAAAGCTGTGTGTGTGTGTGTGGCAGATGACTCGTTAAAATGTCTCGTCCCAACAGAGGGGGGAGGCATTGATATGTGGCCTCCTCAATACACGTGCATTGCCCTTTGTGTCTGCCTCACTCGTCCACCTTCACCCCAAGCACGATGTTTCGTGCAGTGGGGTGATCCCTTCGCGATTCAGCTATCATCGTTCATTATCAAAACCCGCTTCATTCTGTACACGGGTCGCGGAGGGGCAGAGCCTATGCCAGCAGACAAAGGGCGCAAAGCAGGGCATAGCCAGAATATGATGCCAGTACATCGCAGGGCACTGGGGGAAATTTACTCAGCAAGCCTATTGACCTGGACAGCAGAGTGCCTTTCGACGGTGGTAGGAAACCGGAGTACCCAGCGAAAACTCACGCGGACACGGGGATAACACGCGAACTCCACTCAGAAAGGCCCCCGATCCAGGAACCGAACACGGGTGCTTCTTGCTGTGCGGCAGCAGCGCTACTCACTGCCACCGCGCCGCCCTACGATTCAGCTGTGATTCATCTAAAATAATGCGTTTTCATCATTTGCATATGTCACCACGCCCCACTAATTAATATTTCTTATAAAATATGTCGTCATTCCAATATCTCACAACACTAACAAAAATAACGAATAAATAATAATTTCCACATTTCACACACGACACATACACAAAGCTCTGAAGATGCCTCTAACATGTGAGGCGAAACGTCGCGATTGGGGAGATCGAACGATAGACGCGGCTGTTCCGAGAGAGCAGCTTTTCAAAGCAATCATCATAATCAACTTTATTATTTTTGACACGCAGCCCTTCTTGGCCAACACTAAAGACTATTCAGCTCTCCAGCGAATGCGAATCTCATGTGTGAATTGGTGGTTTAATGTCTGAGATCTCTACGTCATTCATAACGGCTTCAGGTACGTCTTCAGATAAACCTACTTCAATACACACAACACTTGCATCTCTCTTCTGCACACATCGAGCATCTCCTCCCTCTTCTCAGATGTTCTCTCCCCCAAAAATCCCCCGTAGAGCATAAAAATGTGTGGGGTCAAATGGGCAGTAGCTCCGCACAAATAGTCCGCTCAACCTCGCCAGTCCTCTCCACCCCCACGTAGATCGATATAGATCTCCTGTATAGTCTGAGCAGACTGTATCGGCAAGTACCATTAGCGAACACCTATAAAGGCCAACACGGCACACAAATGGTGGATGGCCAGCACCAGGGTGGTGGCAGGGCGGCATCAGCCGTGGTATACGTCTATGTCTCATAGAAATACATAGAGGTGAATGCACGTTCGTTGCACGGCGTGTTATGAGACGCCAGAGTATATCTGAAGCATTAACACTAGGATGCTCGGTCTGTGATGCTGCGACTTGACAACTCTCATGTATAATCATTGAAAGAGGGGGCTTTTATGGAAGTGTTTTATAGCAGCGACCGTTGTAACGCACGGGTCAGCGACGAACTGGTGTAAATGTTCTCTCTGCTTGGGTTACAGCCCCTGGGGCATTAGATCACCGCTGTTCACGTGCTGTGGGGAGAATTTCGAGGCAGTGCTCGCTTCGTGTTAAACTGCACCGCCGTGTCCTCTACACGCAACGTGAAAGATGGTGTGTAACGCTTTGCTTAAGCGACAATTCCGCAGATTTATATCGCATATGCTTTTTAAAGGCCATTTATTTTTACGATACGTTTAACGCAAAGGCACGACATTAAAATTATGCAAAATCAAACACCGTTGCTTGGGAGTGGGGTCAATAATTACTGTAACTGGCTGAAGTCACTCACAATGTGATCATTATTCTGTACTGCGTGAACAGTTTTATACGTACATATAATAATAAACTCAGGTGGTGATGATTCTCTCATATATGAGTTCCAAAAACATGTTCTTCCTTGTTTTGAGAATGCTTTGAAGTCTTGCAAGGTGGATAGTAGGTATGAATTAGCACTCTCCAAACTGGTTTATTTTGGACTAGAGTAGGTTTGTCGATCTGTTCAACCGGAATTCTCCACCAGCAGACAGCCATGTTCATATGGAAAAACATGACATTTCATTTGGTTTGTAAGAAAACCACGTTATTGAAAAGCAAGCAAGATGATCACAATTATACCCGTCGTATTGCAGCATCGTCAGGTGCTGACAAGAGTTCATCTCCAGCGTGAAAAAGCCTCATGGCCTGGGTCTTTATGGATCTGCCATGAGAGCGTCAGGGTAGCCATGTCGGTGAACCATTTTAATAATGTGAGTTGATTGATGGTTGATTGATTTCGTTTGACAGGTGACAGTCGAATAATATGACTAACACCAGGTGAGGCAAGGGCCACGTACGCATGTTCCCTTGTATTTTATGTCAGCCATGTATATTTTGCTGCAGTCATTTTGAGCTGAGGGTGAGAATGCATTTCTGGGAGGACAGGCTGTAACTACGGTTCATCTCATGTCCAACGGTGGCTCTTTGCACTCATGGACCCCATTTAGAGGAAATTCTCATCTCATTGTCTGAAACCGCTTAGTTCTGTACAGGGTCGCGGTGAGCCGGAGCCTATTCCGGCAGACACAGGGCGCATGGCAGGGATATACCCACGATGAGACGCCAGTCCATCACCGGGCACTGCAGGGCAATTTAGTTTGCAAGCTAATTAACCTATGCACCAGCATATTTTTTGTACTTTATGGAGCGAAAACCCACGCGGACACGGGGAGAACATGCAAACCCCACACAAAAAGGCACCCGAGCCGGGATTCCAATCCGGGATCTTTTGCTGTGAGACGACAGCGTTACCACTAGGCCACCGTGCCGCCATAGAGGAATATGTCTGCGCCTTTTTGAAAGTTTTCAAGTTTCACCTTTCAGAGACCATAGACCAGACTCACCCGTCAGGCAGCATAAATAATTGAGGTTACCATTGTGTTTTTTTTATTTATCCATTAACATTATTATATTTCCATGTGTTACTTAGTATCATTGCGGAAATTCTAAATATCAAATCACAATTTCATATACACCAAAAGATTTAAGTGAAAAGAAAAAAGTGACTGAAATATCACTTGTGAGCAGAGTGTCAGAACGTTACAAAGCAAGGCACGTATTTTCTCACTGGCAGTTTGCGCGTAGCCCACGAGTTCCTTATCATTCTGGACTTTGCACACACGCCTGTAAAGCCAACCATTTACAGACGACAAGATTCAGTTGAGTTGTGCAAGACTTGCTCTGCGATTCTCTCCCACGCTCGGTCAGCATCTTAATCCTCTCCTCTGTCCACTCCAAACTCTCGCACGTACTGAGATGTCTCAGGAGTACGTGTGTTCGCTGTCGCCCGAGCTGGTGGAGAAGGCTCGCGTGGAGCTGGGAGAGATTCCCGAGACGAGGGCGCACGAGGTGCAGAAGCTACGGGAGAAGTTGGCACAGCATCCCCACATCCCGGCACGGACGGACGACGCCTTCCTGCTGCGGTTCCTGCGCGCCAGGAAGTTTGACCAGGAGAAGACCTTCAAGCTCGTTGAGAACTACTACAAGTATTGTGGTTCTTCACTTCCAACACACACACACACACAGACGCTCATTGCGATTAATAACACTGGCCACACACACGCTCGACATACGCCCTGGTCACACACACGCACACTGGTCATACACACCGGACATACTCGACACACACACACACACATTGACCACACACACACTGGCCACACACATATACACTGGCAACACGCATTGCCCATACACTTTCACGGCTCTCAGTGTGCCCTTGTGGTTAATGGCAGTACAAACAAAATAAAATAGGATAAAAATAAAAAATCTAAATGACCCGCTTTAACCGCACTCAAAAGTATAAAATCATTTTTTTGAACACAAAATCAATCTATCCAGGGATACGGACTCTTTCAAGCAATAGTGCAGGCGTTACGATGCTCATCCAGAAAATAGACACCTTTCTCAAGGCATTAACTTTGTAATAGCATGCAGACATCTTTGCATGATTTTCCACAAGCATATATGGTTATTGCCAACTTTATGCCTTGTGAAATGTGTCTAAATTGTTCGACCATCTTAACACATGTATTATTGCCAGGATGTGTACAAACTTTTCTCTTTTTTCATTACAGTTAGATTTTTATTATTACTGCAGTACGTACTCAGTGAGCTTGCAATCTCTAGATGGAGGATTCCTGTGACACAACACTGGCTCCTATCTCGAACACTGGCTCTTATCTCCAACACTAGATTGATGTTTATTATTACAGCAGAACGCACCCATGAGCTTGCCAACTCTATGATTCAGGATTCCTGCTGTGGTGCCACATGGTCACCTACCAGACAGTGGCTGTGTGTTGTCCATTAATCCAACGGGAGATTGTGCCGGTGGCAGGTTGAGTGGCTCGCGGACGTCATGAATTGGTCCCTGCGCGTTCACTGTGGCGCACCTGATCACCTACCAGCCAATGGCCGGGTGGTGCTCATTAATGCAAAGAGGAGATTGGGCCGGTGGCAGGCTGAATGGCTCGTAGACGTTATCAATGGGACCCTGCGCGTCCCGGGTCTGCATAATAATAGTGCCGTCCAGTGGATTCGGGGTGGCCAATGGGCAGCAAGGGAGGGGGACATATATGACGGCCATGCAAGAGAGTGCAAGAGAGCGTGGGGAGAGGAGAGTGTGGGTCCGCGACGCCGAGTGAGCTTTGCTATCGCCGGAATAAAGACTGTTGTTGGTTTGAGACCAAGTCCCGCTGAACTTTGTGGAATGGCCGAGATATGACTAAGCAAGCGGACTCGGCAGCTGGAGGAGTCGGTGCCTCGTGTCGCGCTCCACGACGTGTCGGCGAGCGAGAGTGAAGACGAGGTGACGGGGCCCAGCCCAGCACAAAAGCGCTCACTACTCGATGATGGAGCGCTGGATGGGCTCGACAGATTGGTGTCAGAAGTGGGACGAACGACACGCAGTGGGAACGAACGAGCTCGCCTGAAAATGTGCTACGGGGGAGACGCAGACGAGGATTGGGAGAAGTTTGAGCGCCTGGTCGACCACGAACAGAAATGCGGACGGTGGACGGACCGCCAGATAGCCGAGGCAGCATTTGTACAGCTGCGGGGGAAGGTCGGCCGCTACGCCGCTCAGCTCCCGCCCGATGTGCAGGTGAGCTGGGCAAGGATGCGGGAGGCACTGCGCCACCGTTTCGGTGGGATGAGGCAAGGAGAGGCGCAGGAGGCACTGGCGGGCGCTGCTGACGAGTGTGGGAGTCGATCGACGACTGCGTCGACGCGATCGCCACGCTGGTATGGCGAGCTCACCCTGCCCACGGCGAGCTCACCCTGCCCACGGCGAGCTCACCCTGCCTACGACGACACCATGGCTGACGATGTTACCAGAATCACCATCTTGGTTTATTTAAGAAGCACGGAATGGTGGTATGAGGACCTCATGAGGCCGGAGCTACGTCTACCGGAGTTGGTGGAACGAGCCGCGGCGTGCCAGCGAACATTGGCACCGCGGGGATGACGAGAACGAGTGGCGGCGTGCGACCCGGACGATCGCGGAGAGGTCGACGAGGATCGCCGACCGGCGGGCCCGCCAGCGGAGTGACTGGCGGCCGTGCGACCCAAACGGAGCCCAACAGCCGTCGCCCCGCTCAAGGACGCTCGGACGGATGCCGTCCGAAAAGGCCTTAAATGGCTGCAGCTGGGACAGCAGGGTATAGTCCGCCAACTGCAAGGACACGCGCAGTCACTACAGCAGCTATGCTGCCGTGTTCAAGAGGAAGTGCAGTCGCTGCGGGAGAGCCATCACCGTCTTCAAGAACGAGTGGAGCACTGCTTCCGACTTGACGACGCACTCTGGTAGGTTGCCATGTGGTGCCACATGGTAACCTACCAGACAGTGGCTGTGTATTGCCCATTAATGCAAGGGGAGATTGAGCCGGTGGCAAGCCGAATGGCTTGCAGACGTCATGAATTGGCCTCTGAGCGTTCACTGTGGCGCACCTGGTCACCTACCAGACAATGGCTGGGTAGTGCTCGTTAATGCAAAGCGGAGATTGGGCTGGTGGCAGGTTGAATGACTCACAGACGTTATCATTGGGACCCTGCGCGTCCCAGGTCTGCATAATAATTGTGCCGTCTAGTGGATTCGGGGTGGCCAATGGGCAGCAAGGGAGGAGGACAAATATTGCAGTCGTGCAAGAGAGTGAGTGGGTGAGCGTGGGGAGAGGAGAGTGTGGGTCCGCGACGCCGAGTGAACTTTGCTATCGCCGGAATAAAGACTCTTGGTTCGAGACTAAGTCCCGCTGAACGTTGTGGAATGGCCGAGACACGATTAAGCAAGCGGTCCCGGCAGCCGGAGGAGCCAGTGCCTCGTGTCGCGCTCCATGACGTTTCGGAGAGCGAGAGTGAAGACGAGGTGACGGGGCCCAGCCAGCACAAAAGCTCTCGCCACTCGATGACAGAGTGCTGGCTGGGCACGATACTGCGATAGAGTAAACGTTCAAAGTGACCAAATAGCTGTACAGACTGAAAACACATCTGCGGACAGCATCATTCATTGCTGCTAACCCTGCTAACTGGATCAGGACGCTGCTGATCTGTGCATTAAAAAAAAACAGATTTCAAAACCATATCATAACGTTTTATGAATTTGTGACGCAATGGCCACGACTCCGGGCTTGTAACGGCTTACAGTGGCAACACCACGGTGAGGATCAGCATTCACTCTGCGATAGATCAGCCAGCGACCACAGATGAGCAGAGACTTCTTGGTTTTCGACGTTTTATTAACACAATATAATCGCCATACATTGACTCCTACCCCTCACGGGCTGAGCGCGCCCAGCGACATGGCGACGCTGCCTCCTCCTACTAATTCCCCCGGAGAACTCTTTCGCCCATCCACTCCATGCGCCTTGTAACTCCGCGGCGTCGCGAGGGTGTCACGCACGGCTCTTTGGTCAATCATTCACCTTATGCATTGTCACCACATCACGGGACACGGCACGACCAGACGGAAATCTATTGAGTCACCATATCACGAGACACCACGAGACTGCGCATGACGAGATAAGAANCACAGAAAGGCACCCGAGCCGAGAGATTCGAACCCGGGACCTTCTTGCTGTGAGGCGACAGCGTTACCCACTGGGCCACCGTGCCACCCCGTCCGCAAGAGTGTAAAGTTGTAAACGTCAATCGAGCGATGCTCCTCTGCCATTTCATTTCCTTCTAGGTGCCACCAGACCTGGCCAGATGTTTTCAAGGACTTCCGGCCGTCCACCGTGAAGCACGTGCTGGAAAGTGGCTTCATCCGCCTGGTGCCGGGACGCGACTCCCAGGGCAGGCAAATCATGATCCAGTCTCCCGGTGAGCGGGGACACTGCTACTCGCTCTCAGTGCCACGTGGCGACTCCTGCTGTGACATCACAGAGGACTTCGACTGTGCTTGCAGCAGCAAGCTGTGCGTGCTTCTCTTGCAAAACAACTACGTGACAATTAGTAGTAATAAGTTCAATTCGTCACGTGAATAATCAATCTAAGTCAAAGGTACTCGTTGGAACAGTGGACCACTCACAGGCGCGCAAAAACAGCAGGAAGTGGAAAGACCAGCGCCAACCCGCCAGACACTGCATCCTATATATTGTGATGTTATCGTCCAATTAACTAATGAGTGTTTCTTAGTTGTGAGACAAAACCAGAGAACCTGGAGGAAACCCACGGAAAAAAGGAAGAGAATATACAAACTCAGAAAGGTGCCCGAGACCGGACTCGAATTGCATTGGCAGGACCTTATATCTTTGAGTTGCACAAGTGACCAGTGCGCAACTCTGCCACCCAATTATCTCAGAGTTCAACTTTTCATGAAAAAGCGCCTTGCATCCTGGTTTTCAAGTCGAATACCAAGTTAGAGCCGGGGTAGCTCTGCTGTGATGGTTGCCTTCCCTCGCCACTCTGTGGTTTCCCAACACCTCTATAATAATAATAGTTGCATTTCCAGAGTGCCTTTGACCAGAGGGTCACAAAGCGCTTCACAGAGCTGTGGAGAGCACGGCATGTCAACAACATCTAAACGGCAATGATTGGAAAGACGGCTTTTGATGTAAATCGCCGTGGATAAGGGCGTCTGCGAAATAATAATAAATAATAATAATACTGGATTTGTATAGCGGCAGCTCCCCTTATCCTCTCCATTGCAAAGGTCTTCAGAGATGTTTTCAGATATTAACAATGATCAAGGAGAGGTTGGGAAACTGATCCAATTAGACAGCAAGTTCTAGATCATTCCAACTACACCAAAGTGCTGCTGTTATAAGGCAGTGAGTGAATGCCACTCTTGGTCTCTTACTACTTGAAGCGCTCGTTCGGCGCACATGGAGCCGAATTTGAATTTCAGAGACCGATTCTGGCCGTGAAATGTGACGCCCCTCTCGACACCGTGTAAGCATGAAGACGCAATCTCGCTCCGACTTTTTAAATTTTCCAACAGGAAAGTGGAACCCTTCGACTGTTCCCATCATTGACAACCTCCGAGCCATGTACATGACGTTGGAGCTGCTGATCCAGTCCGAGGAGACGCAGGTGAACGGGATCGTCCTGCTGGGAGACTACAAGGGACTGGGCCTTGCCCACGTGACCAACTTCAACCCATATTTTGTAAAGCGTATGACCACAATTATGCAGGTAAGGCACCCCGAATGCCTGCTGACGTAGTGTATATATCACATTTACAATAAAACATCGATTCATATTATGTTATTCAATTGATCGCTGGGCGGCGCGGTGGCGCAGTGGTTAGCGCTGTCGCCTCACAGCAAGAAGGTCCCGGGTTCGAATCTCTCGGCTCGGGTGCCTTTCTGTGTGGAGTTTGCATGCTCTCCCCGTGTCCGCGTGGGTTTTCGCCGGGCACTCCGTTTTCCTCCCACAGTCCAAAAAGCATGCTGCTACATAGGTTGATTGGCTCGCAGGCTAAATTGCCCCACAGTGCCCGGCGATGGACTGGTGTCCCATGCCTTGCGCCCTGTGTCTGCCGGGATAGGCTCCGGCTTCACCGTGATCCTGTATAGGACTAAGCGGTTTCAGACAATGAAATGAGAATTGATCGCTTCTGATGTTGTTGACACGCCGTTCTCTCCACAGCTCTGTGCAGCGCTTTGTGACCCTCGAGTAAAAGCGCTTTTGAAATGCAATTATTATAATTATCGTATATACCGCATATCTCAGAATGTCAAAGTGCACTACAACTCGGTTTATTGACAATTATATATTGATAAATCTAAAGTTGTTATTACCACATCAGATGCAATAGTGCTATTCTTGTAGGACCATATATTATTTTTCTCAAATGAGCGATATACCATGTATCAAACACACTACCTTTAACGCATGT
The DNA here is from genome assembly GCA_036362905.1 of Mordacia mordax. NCBI lineage: Eukaryota > Metazoa > Chordata > Hyperoartia > Petromyzontiformes > Petromyzontidae > Mordacia > Mordacia mordax. Next base: position 19,641,088 of record JAZEWT010000009.1, on the reverse strand, counting down.
GAAGGGAAAGACTTTAGTTTTTTTTTTATTACAATAAGTCTAAACCTTAACGATTATAGACTGTACTGCAATTGTTGTGACAATTATGCACATGATACATTCATTAAATTCAGAATTAACACAAAGTTGTATTGTGCTTTGCCTACAGGATGCCTTCCCTATGCGGATAAAAGGACAGAACACCATTAATGAACCAGTCATATTCAAGGCTGTATTTGCCATGATAAAACCATTTCTCAAGGAAAAAATGAGAAAGCGGGTAAGCCTTAATGAGCTATGAATTGTATCACACTAACGTACGTTGAAATGGGCAACAACTTCAATTTTGGGGTACGGCTCACATCAATGGCGATAGCCAAACTAATTCATTGCTTAAACTGACTAAGACTGTCCGGCATGAGCAGGCCTTCATCCAGCAGTGGAATGACGAACGGGCCGTACCTGTAAAAGTAAAGGTGCAGACGTACACTTGCTAGCTTACCCACCACTGAAAAAATATTCTTCATGAGGCGGAGCTCTGGAAAGCCCCTCTGGGGAATATCACCTTGAACTAGTCCAAGCTGCCCGGCGATGGACTGGCGTCCCGTCGTCGGGTGTATTCCTGCCTTACGCCCTGTGTTTCCGGGATAGGCTCCGGCTCACCGTGACCCTATATAGGATTAAGCGGTTTCAGATAATAAGATGAGAGACTAGTCCAAGCTGGCCAAATGTCTCAGAAGTGATAGGAACACATACCTAAACTTCACCTCACCACCATTTGTCTTGCTGACCTACTGCTGTTACACCGATAAACAGTGCGCGGTGGACAGCAGTGCGTTTACGAAACCCGCGCTATTGTTTCAGTCACCACGTAGGGAGATCGATTTGAAACGAGGACCTGCTTCAAGTGTGTGTTGAGCAGTCGAGCGTGGTCCAGATGCCTTGTGACACCATTTAATTCTTTAAATCTTAAGATTGTTGTGTACCAATGGGTGTGTGATGTAAGCATAGTAAAATTGGCACATGAGCTGTATTCATGAAAATATATAATGATTAAGGCAAAATTAGAGTCACAAAGACATCTAGATCACCCTAGACAATATGGCGGCTCCCTGTCTCGACACGAACTCATTTGCGTTTTAATTTTTTACAGATGAACTTCCACGGCTCAGACTTCCTGTCGCTGCATAAGAAGATTGCTCCAGAGCTGCTACCAGCCGAGTACGGTGGCACGGCGCCCGAAATCACCGCCAGCGCCTGGGCCCAGACGGCGCTCGCTGCAGAGCCCTATTTCCTCGAGACGTTTGGAAATATCTCGTTCGCCAAGCCCGAGTCGCCAGATGAGGTCCTCACAGACCAGATGAAGAAGCTGCAGGAGGACCTGAACCGCGCAATTGAGGAGGCAGGGCCCGAGGAAGAGTGGACCAAGTTCTAGGTTTCAATGCAATATAGGAAGGCCACTCCACGTTCAAGGTGTGTATGTTTGCAAACGCTTTTCTTTAATCAACCAGTGTGTTCCTTGCAACCACAGATCACACGGTTACGTTTAATAACGCCGAACTCCTTTCAGATTGAATAGCATGTTCCTCGGCGTGATGTCCTACATTCTCATCCTCATGTTGGGACGACGATTTCGAATCTCGGCTCGGGTGCCTTTCTGTGTGGAGTTTGCATGTTTTCTCCCCGTGTCCGCGTGGGTTTTCGCCGGGCACTTCGGTTTCCTCCCACAGTCCAAAAAACATGCTGCTGCATAGGTTAATTGGCTTGCAGACTAAATTGCCTGCAGTGCCCGGTGATGGACTGTCGGTCTCATTGTGGGTATATCCCTGCCTTGTGCCCTGTGTCTGCCGGGATAGGCTCCGGCTCACCGCGACCCTGTATAGGACTAAGCGGTTTCTGACAATGAGATGAAATGAGATGTTGGGACCTTACATCCTGACTCTACTTCATAGCTATTCAGTTTCTTAAGAAACTCTCTGCGCTTGGAGAGTAACATTGCACATCATGCCGCACAAAATGCAGTACCAACTGCCAACACATCAGAGTTGTACAATACAACCAAAAACAATTAGGCAGTAGCAAGGATTAAGTTGGCGAATCAATAGATAGAGCTTACGAGCATAATAAACTCTTCAAACGGCTTGAACTGGAACAAGCTGGGAACGTCTAGCGATGAAAGTGCATCCTTGAAATACCATGTTAATTCAGGCACGGGGGTCCCAAGTATATACGGTGTATTAAAAAAAAACCCACAATGACAACCTTATTTCCATTAATAACCGGTCCAATTAATAACGCACGCAAGAGTTAGTGCAGCGGTCGATAACACAAGTCCGAGCCGAGGGGTAAAGGTCAAAGTGTCACCTGAGTGTTCCTCTGTACAGATGAGTCTTCCGCGGCCTCCTGGAGGTCAGGGTGGACCGCTCGCTGCTTGAAACTGGAGGGAGTGGCTTCCACACGCGAGGAGGCGAAACAATGAAGCGACTGTCCGTGAGCTCGGTTTTCTGCACCAGCGTTGGGATCGGTTTTTTGTGACTGATGATGAATTAGTGCCCAATGGCACCACTTGATTAAAAAAATGCTGACATTCAATTGGTCGTCTTTCCTTCTAGCCAGTCGACAAAACTTGTCAATTGTATAGCATAACTCTGCACAATAATAGAAATGTTACTTAATACTAAAGATGAAAGCAGCAATGAAAATTAAATATAAAAGCTGGGATACGTCAACAAAGTTGACATTCAAAACTGCTACCAGTAACCTTTCGGTAAGAATTGGATATCTTTCACTATGATTGACATAGATTGCCCCCCTCGCTAAAGATTAATCACGATGCCATTAAATACTTTTGAAATGTGCATCGGTTTCAACATTACAAGGCTGCCTTGCAATGCTAATGTAAAACTTAAAAGGCTTCCCTAGAACCATGCCACGGCATGACGGAGAGTGAGCCACGATATACCAGCAGAGTACCCGCCCTACGAGTGATCTTGTCCAAGCATGTAACACGTTCTTTTGACATCTGACAATAATTAAAAAGACAATTTATAAGCGTGATATTGTTCATTCGATTTCGATGGTATTCATTTCTTCGAGGGAACGACTAAGAAGCGTTAGGGGGAGTCAGTCACGTGGCTAGCCAGCACCTACCTGTCAGATATTGCATCCTATATATTATCGGCCAATTAATTAATGAGTTGTTTGTGTTATTACTTGTGGGAGGAAACTCAATAACCCACAGGAAGCCCACGCAGAACATGGGGGGGAAGACACATACTCCACACAGAAAGGTGCCTGAGTCGGGAATCCAACCGCCTCAGGCAGGAATTTATTTCCGTGACATGATGTCACCATCCTGAAGACATTTTCTGTTGACATGGCCACGTTCACGCGGATTTTTCTTCCCGATGTCTTTTTGGGAATATTGCTGTGACGTTTCAGAGGAATCATCGATAAATGGGAAGTAGAGCTCAGATAAGACACACCGGCCCGGGTGTTGTCTATAAAAATGTAGAGCTTGTCTCATCTCATTATCAGAAACCGCTTAGTCCTGTACAGGGTTGCGGTGAGCCGGAGCCTATCCCGGCAGACACAGGGCGCAAGTGTAGCCGGCTCCAGCCTGCACCGTCTCTCTCCACACCCACGACACGGCTGCCGATCGCACGAGAGACTGCAGGCCGGCGCCCAGGCCAGCGAGATGTCAGATAACCATGTGAACTCGGTGCACGCGAGTGCACGCGAGTGCACACGTGGCGAGGAGGAGGAGATTCGGATGGTAAAGTTCTGCGTTGTGTTTTTGCTTAATCCCTCCTCGCGCTTCGCATGCACCGCTCCTGGTTCGCCGACACTCCCTTCCACCACAAGGACTCGCTTCCACACGTATCTTCCCTCGAAATGATGTTTATTCACTCTGCAGACGCAGCGCCTTCATACACACCCACCAACACACGTAGTCACATCAAAACTCCACAGCCCTGCGGATAATACAGAACACCCCGTTATTAACTAACTACGGATATAATTTGATAAATATGTGCAGCGCTCAACCTACAAGCACTCACCTCAATCACGTCAGCACTCACACTGAGGAACGCTTCCGCAAGGGTGGGCGTGTCTACCTGTACGTGGGGGCGTGTGCGATGCTAACACGTGTCTCCCTGTACGTGGGGGCGTGTGCGATGCTAACACGTGTCTCCCTGTACGTGGGGGCGTGTGCGATGCTAACACGTGTCTCCCTGTACGTGGGGACGGGTGCGATGCCAACACGCCAGCATTTTAATGTCTCATCTCATCTCATTATCTGAAACCGCTTAATCCTATATATGGTCACGGTGAGCCGGAGCCTATCCCGGAAACACAGGGCGAAAGGCAGGAATACACCCGACGACGGGACGCCAGTCCATCGCCGGGCACTGCGGGCAATTTAGTCTGCAAGCCAATAAACCTATGCAGCAGCATGTTTTTTGGACTGTGGGAGGAAACCGGAGTGCCCGGCGACAACCCACGCGGACACGGGGAGAGAGCATGCAGACCCCACACAGAAAGGCACCCGAGCCGAGATTCGAACCCGGGACCTTCTTGCTGTGAGGCGACAGCGCTACCAACTGGGCCACCACCGTGCCGCCCAGTAAGAGGTTGTAAAGGCTTTAAACCTGGTACCCGCAGCGTGTACGTACATAAAGCACTTGCTCTATTACAGACGTGTAGTACTGTCAACGCTATCGAGAATGCAAGTGTTCTCGCGTGCCAAGCAACTTGTGAATTAAGTTGAATGATTTCCCCTCGTGTTAATCTGCCATCAGTCCTCTAGCGTTAGCGTTACTCACTGTAGTGAACAAACATATTCAAATGCGCTCTACTTCCTCGTGGAAGCATTTATACACTAGGATGGTATGGAACTTTGAAACACTATGTACAATAAGCGCATATGCCACAGTTTGGTGAAAGCAGAGTGCTGGGGCCTGTGAGTTAGGTCTGGCTGAACTTGATCATTTCATAAATCGAACGATTTGATGAAACCTGTGCATACACGTTTCATTGTAAACGTTATTCCATATGATTTTAAATTACAATGTTCACTTAAAACGCCTTTTCGGAAGCTTCAATGTGCCGTACAGGATAATGAGAAACAATAAAATCAAGCACAATAAAACATTACCGTGACTGAAAGCAACATACAACAGATGCGTTAAAACAGTCAGAAATTCTCCCATCTCATTTTATTGTCAGAAACCGCTTAGTCCTGTACAGGGTCGCGGTGGGCTGGAGCCTATCCCGGGCCGACACAGGGCGCAAGGCAGGGATATGCCCACCATGGGACGGCAGTCCATTACAGGGAACTGAGGGCAATTTAGTCTGCACGCCAATTAACCTATGCAGCAGCATGTTTTTGGACTGTGGGAGGAAACCGGAGTGCCCGGCGAAAACCCACGCGGACACGGGGAGAGAACTCGCAAACTCCCACACACAGAAAGGCACCCGAGCCGGGACCTTCTTGCTGTGAGGCGACAGTGCTGCCCACTGGGCCACCGTGCCTCCTTCGTCAAGAATTAAAAGCTATATAATTTGATTCGCCATGTGGGAATACCAAAAGGCATTCATACTTGTGTGTAAACGATACATGTCAAGTCTCACTTGAGGTTAAAGGTTCATCGCAATTTTGCGTCTCATCTGTTGTAATAATACACTCGGCCCACCGAGTTACGTTTCAAGCGTTGGCTGGCCACACGTGACAGCCCATAGCGGTGGATGATCATGTGCGCGAGTTTATGGCAGCCAGTTAACTCTGAATACACGCTTCCAACTGTGGAGCGAAATGTGGTAGAAATATCCGCATGACCACTAAGAGAGCATTAATGATCAGTACCCAATTAAGTCCTGTAGAGGGCCGCGGATAGTCACAGCTTATGCCCGTAGACAGAGCACAAGAAGGGGATTATCCAAGACTGGACGTCAACCCATAATAGGGCACCGGGGGAAATTTTGTCAGTGGTCAGACCAATTCACATAAGCGGCATGTCTTTGGAATGTGGGAGTAAACCAGAGTACCCGGCAAAAGCACACGGCAGACATGGGGACAGCATGCCGACCCCACGCATACTCAAACCGTATTGTCGTCAGTGGGGATCGAACCAAGGACCTCCAGGGTGGGCCTACGACCATATCACCCTGAATACGCCCGATCTCGTCCGATCTCGGAAGCTAAGCAGGGTCGAGCCTGGTTAGTACTTGGATGGGAGACCGCCTGGGAATACCAGGTGTTGCAGGCTTCGGCGATGGACTGGCGTCCCATCGTCGGTATATCCTTGCCTTGCGCCCTGTGTCTGCCGGGATAGGCTCCGGCTTCACCGTGACCCTGTATAGGACTAAGCGGTTTCAGACAATGAGATGAGACCTCCAGGGTACTCAGGGAAATGACATCTCTCCACCGTGGGGGCGCTTTACTGAGAGCCCAACCTCGTCTGCTGTCTCAGTTCAAGGTCTCTTAGCCTCAGTCTCTGAGCCTCAGTCTCTGAGCCTCAGTCTCTTGGCTTGCTCTCTGTTTCTTGCATTTGTCACAAAAATATCGGGTTTCAACCTCGGTTTTTCCTAAGATTTCCCATAAATAGCCTCACGCGATATGCACTCTTTGGTGATGGCACGTACAGTACAGTACTGTATATATAGAGCAATACAATATATAATGACCAGCGGCGATCTGAATTACTCTGAGGCTCCGGATAAAATTCAGTGATGACCTCTCATCCGGATTAAAAAGCATTGAAATGACCGTCGGTCGGCCAAACTGACAGCCACGGTTGCCCTACGGTTAAGGCAGCTCGTGATAAAAGGCGACGTTTATGAATGGGCAATTATATACAATGCTATTGATCTTGTTCACAAAACAGATTGAACCCGCCGTGCGAAAAAATAAACTAATGAAAGCGAAAACATACAAACACAACAATGGTAGGACGCAGGGTGAAGGCCCTGGAGGGGGTGACATCATGTTTACAAGTGAAGTTCCGCAGCCTTCAAGAGACCTTCACCCTCGCTGCGTGCCGCGTCTCTACAAACAACACCCCTCCCGTCACACTTCCTTCTCGCACTGTACCATCATCCACACGCACACCGACACTCAGCCTCGCAGCTGTCATTCCTGCTCGCACGTCAACTGGTACACAGGCAGCACACACACACACACCGACCCACAGCCTCGCAGCTGTCACTCCTGCTCGCAC
>JAZEWT010000009.1:19595580-19605712 GCA_036362905.1 Mordacia mordax | reverse complement strand
CCGAGCCGAGAGATTCGAACCCGGGACCTTCTTGCTGTGAGGCGACAGCGCTAACCACTGGGCCAGCGCGCCGCCCCCCTTTCAGTCTCTAATAACAATAATAATCTTTACTTATATAACGGATTTTATATGCTCCGATTTAAAGCTGGGCGGTGCGGTGGCCCAGTGGTTAGCGCTGTCGCCTCACAGCAAGAAGGTCCCGGGTTCAAATCTCTCGGCTCGGGTGCCTTTCTGTGTGGAGTTTGCATGCTCTCCCCGTGTCCGCGTGGGTTTTCGCCGGGCACTCCGGTTTCCTCCCACAGTCCAAAAAGCATGCTGCTACATAGGTTGATTGGCTCGCAGGCTAAAGTGCCCCGCAGTGCCCGGCGATGGACTGGCGTCCCATCGTCGGTATATCCTTGCCTTGCGCCCTGTGTCTGCCGGGATAGGCTCCGGCTTCACCGTGACCCTGTATAGGACTAAGCGGTTTCAGACAATGAGATGAGATGAGAAATGCTAACTTATAAAATTAACTGTTGAGCTGGGACTTAAAGATGCCCAGAAAGGGAGCACTTTTGACACAATATTATCATTATGATTGTAATCAGTACCCACCTCATCTTGTACAGGATTGTGAGGGCCAGAGCCTATCCCGGCAGAAACAGGAAGCAAGGCAGGGTCATACACAGGATAGATAAACTTTATTGTCATCTCATCCGTATACAATTGCAGTATATAGAGGAGCTAAATTATGTTTCTCGTGGTCTCCGATGCAAAATGAAACGAGGGCAAAACACGCAAATGACAGAGGCTACATATAGTGATAAGTCTCATCTCATTGTCTGAAACCGCTTAGTCCTATACAGGGTCACGGTGAGCCGGAGCCTATCCCGGCAGACACGGCGCAAGGCAAAGATATACCGACGATGGGACGCCAGTCCATCGCCGGGCACTGCGGGGCAATTTAGCCTGCGAGCCAATTAGCCTATGCAGCAGCATGCTTTTGGACTGTGGGAGGAAACCGGAGTACCCGGCGAAAACCCACGCAGACACGGGGAGAGCATGCAAACTCCACACAGAAAGGCACCCGAGCCGAGAGATTCGAAACCGGGACCTTCTTGCTGTGAGGCGACAGCGCTAACCACTGGGCCACCGTGCCGCCTAGTGATAAGGCAGCAAACAAAATCAAAAACCTCACGCGGATACGAGGAGAGCTTGCAAACTTCACACAGGTGGAACCAAAGTCGGGAGTCCAACCCGGGTATTTATTGGTGTGAGTGCGGCAGCGGTACTCACTTCAACACCATTCCGCGCCCTCTTCACACTACATTACGGTCAATGCAGCAGCAGTGATAACCAGGGCGGCTTGCGGGCTTCCAACCGCGATCCACCGCACGAGGAATGATCGCGCGACTCCAGTGAGCGCTCGTCATTCACGCGCTCCCAGCAGGTGGCAGTGGAGCTACGGCACTCAGTTTGCCCCGCGGGCAGCCGCAACAATGCACTCGCCTTGCGGGACTCGCTGGCACGGCCGAATTAGCAGGGGCTTCGCCTGCTCCCAAATTCTCATCTCATCTCATTGTCTGAAACCGCTTAGTCCTATACAGGGTCACGGTGAAGCCGGAGCCTATCCCGGCAGACACAGGGCGCAAGGCAAGGATATACCGACGATGGGACACCAGTCCATCGCCGGGCACTGCGGGCAATTTAGCCTGTGAGCCAATTAACCTATGTAGCAGCATGCTTTTTGGACTGTGGGAGGAAACCGGAGTACCCGGCGAAAACTCACGCGGACACGGGGAGAGCATGCAAACTCCACACAGAAAGGCACCCGAGCCGAGGGATTCGAACCCGGGACCTTCTTGCTGTGAGGCAACAGCGCTAACCACTGGGCCACCGTGCCGCCCTGCTCCCAAATTAATACTAATATTTGCATTTCGAAAGCGCCTTTCACCCGATGGCCACAAAGCGTTGCACAGAGCTATGGGGAGAACGGCATGTCAACAACATGAGAATAGATTTTAAAAAGTAAATTAATGACTGTAAATCAATGAAGGACGTAAAATAAAAGCAAAATAATTGTTTAAACAAATAAAGGAAGGAAGAAGTGTTCCTGAGCAGACACAGGTCAACAGCGCGCCTTCATCCAAGCACACAGCAGTGAACAGCTTTAACAGTCCTGGTCAGAGGGCTTTAAGGCGTTACGGAACAAGCGAGTCGTGAGACGGGATTTGAAGATGGCCAGGGGCTCAGCTGACCGAATTTCCAATGGAAGGGAGGTTTGAAGACGCACGCTTATGAAGAAGACACTCTACTGCCATCAGTTATGTGAGCACGCCTTATCAGGGCTGCGCTTTTACCTTTCCCTATAAAGCAGTGGTCGTCACTATATTTACAGGGGGGCACTTTCGCCAATAAGATATCGGTGTGAGAGCCGCCACACTGCCTGCAAGACTAAAGAACACAAACCTTAATGAAATTTTGTTCCATAACAGCTGGCCTAACTAAATAGACGTCTGCCCGTGCACTAAACCAATACAGAATTAATCATTAGAAACCAAAACATTTAATTAATATTAAACCAGGGCGGCGTGGTGGCCCAGTGGTTAGCGCTGTCGCCTCACAGCAAGAAGGTCCCGGGTTCGAATCTCTCGGCTCGGGTGCCTTTCTGTGTGGAGTTTGCATGCTCTCCCCGTGTCCGCGTGTGTTTTCGCCGGGCACTCCGGTTTCCTCCCACAGTCCAAAAAGCATGCTGCTACATAGGTTGATTGGCTCGCAGGCTAAATTGCCCCGCAGTGCCTGGCGATGGACTGGCGTCCCATCGTCGGTATATCCTTGCCTTGCGCCCTGTGTCTGCCGGGATAGGTTCCGGCTTCACCGTGACCCTGTAAAGGACTAAGCGGTTTAAGACAATGAGATGAGATGAGATATTAAACCACCAACTCAAGGCGCTTCAATTATCAGGGGCCGCAATTCAGGAGCCGCACTTTATTCCACTCGGAGCCGCCAGCGAGACGCTGGCCCTGCAGTGAAGATCAGTGCTCTACGAGACCTCTCTGTACCGTACCCAAGAGGAGGTAAGTTCTCCATCGGTGGCGTGAGTAAGGCATTTCGGGGCTGCGCCTTTACGCGTTCACCATGAGGTCCTAGACCGCATCAGGAACGGGTCTTCCTGGCAGCCAGTCCAAGAACGCGCGATGGTGTCAGTGCGCGGGCTGTGATGAGTCGCTGCTTGCCTGGGGCTCCGCCGAGTTATGACTGCTCACGATTATCGGCAGGTTCAGCCGTGTATCCCTCCGCCCCGTGTCTGGGACTGGTTGCGCAGTGAGTAGCGCTGTCGCACCATGGGTTCGATTCCTGGCCGCGGGCGCCTTTCTGTGTGGAGTTCGCGTGTTCTTTGTCTCCCGTGTCCGCGTGGGTTATCGCCAGATACTTCGGGTTTTTTTCCACCGTCCAAAGACACGCAGCTGCCTTTGTTAATTCGCCTGCTTAGTAAATTTCCCCCTAAAAGTGTGCCCTGAGATGTACTGGCGTCACATCCTGAGTATAGCCCCGCCTTGCGCCTTCTGTCTATCAGGATAGGTGTACAGAATAAAGCGGGTCTCGATCACGACGACGATATGAATTTTGTCCAACGGTTACTTCTATTTGCTGGGGAGCTTCTCCAGCAACTGAACTGAGCCTCTCTCCTCTCTCTCGATTATATAACTCTGCCCGCTGCTGTTGCCCGTTCCAAACGGGCTCGCCACCGTACGGGACGCGTGCCCCGAGCGGCGCGCGAGATCATTTTGAGCAGCTCTACGCGCAAAGTCGAATGAACAGCGATGAAAATGATTTGAAGAAATATAAAAAAAACTGTCATTTTAAAAAATGCTCAACTGATATTAAAAATTAAGTTTAGAATGGGCTGCGCGAACCTCACAACTGCTCATCGACGAGACGCGGATGCAGAGGGACGAGGGATCTGCAAAGAGGTGAGGTAGAGGCAATTACGCGAGTAGCCGGCACCAACATTTGCCAGATACTGCGTCGTATATATCAAAATGTCATCAGCCACTTAACTTGTTTATTCTTATTATTATTATATGTGGAAGGAAAGCCTGGAGAGCCCGGAAGAAACCCGCGCAGAATAGTGGAAGAACACACAAAACTCCACGCAGAAAGGTGCCCAAGGCAGGAATCGAACCGCGTGGGTTAGGACTTTCTGTGAGGCGTAGATATGACCGCTGCGCAGCCATCCTGCCCCGCCCGTCAATCTCCACATTTCGCTCCCCAAATGAGAGCTCATTGACGCTTAAATTGGTTTATTCACGTCTGTGTCTGCCGGGATAGGCTCCGGCTCACCGCGACCGGGTACAGGACTAAGCAGTTTCTGACAATGAGATGATTGAGATGAGATTAAGTTACGTTAAGCTGGACCGGCCTATCAATGGCAGCATTCTGACCCGCATTTAAGATTGAATACGTTTACCATTGGCACGGTGCTTCTGAAAGGCAGCTCGATGGCTGGGCTATGCAATGGCCTCTACAAACTGCTCGGAACAAATTTACATACACGATCAACATCGCGCTCTATTGCAGAGAAGGAACTCATGCTGTATCTATATGAAGTGATCGAAATATTTGGGGGCAAGGGTGATTGTCACGTTTAGATCATTAAGCTCATCTCATTATCTGAAACCGCTTAATCCTATATAGGGTCACGGTGATGCCGGAGCCTATCCCGGAAACACAGGGCGTAAGGCAGAAATACACCCGACGACGGGACGCCGGTCCATCGCCGGGCATTGCGGGACAATTTTTAGTCTCCGAGCCAATCAACCTATCCAGGAGCATACTTTTGGACTGTGGGAGGAAACCGGAGTACCCGGCGAAAACCCACGCGGACACGGGGAGAGCATGCAAACTCCACACAGAAAGGCACCGGAGCCGAGAGACTCGAACCCGGGACCTTCTTGCTGTGAGGCGTCAGCGCTAACCACTGCGCCACCGCGCCGCCCGATCATTAAGCTTTAGAGCCTATTTGCCCAACGTGACCAGGAGATGGCAGTACGCAACTGTGATCGTGATCTCGTGCGTGCAGATCTCTGTTACCACCTTTACCTCTCTGTGCTTCCTCAAGGAGCCTTGGCTTCCAGTTCCTAGGAGCGCTCTAGGGCTACCTCTAGTGGAGTCTCTTCTGCCAGAATTGGCGACGGCAAGGCATTGCAGTGCTGCACCTTTCTCTCTGCTGCTTAAGTCTGACTTCCGGATGCCAAACGCTTGTAAAAAAAAATATTTGGCTAAAAATTCTCAATGTAGGACCCACCTCAACGAGACGATTACCGAGCATTTTGAAACTCCGCGCCGGTGTTTCTAGAAAAAAACGAGCGACGATATTATTAGCGAAGATGAGAAGTCACAATCGCCGCAAAGACTTCAGGATATGACAAAAAAAACACGTGTTATCGTGCCGAGAGATCACATCGCGTGACAAGACGACTTTGAGAAACAAAGGCTCAAAGAGTTGCACCACCGGCCCCATTTGCATTCGTATTTCCTCTCACGCTCGTTGTCTTATATTTATTGTTCTCGCCGCCGCAGTTAGCGATCGAACAACTGTGGCAATTCAAGGCGTCGCGTAAACGTGGCGATTGCAACCTGTGAATTGCACAAGGGCCGAGCGGAGCCTCGCAGGTCGTGGGTCGAGATCAGGTGATCCTAGCGGACGGGGGGCCACGGTACCGTCAACAAATATCACACGCGTCTTCCCTGCAGTCAGATTTCTTATTTAGCAAAGTCCCATTTGATTGACAAATCGCGTCGGGGGTAGTAGTAGTAATAATAATAATATGTATGGATAACTCGCCACCAAGAATACTCATTCACTGTCGAAGAGACAGACAACGACTCAGAGGCGTGAAGAAACTGCAGAGAAGCAGAGAGGGCGAAGGAAGCTACTCGGTAATCCGGTGCCAACATTTGTGAAGCACGATATATATTATGAGTGTTTTTAAGCTCCTCTTGACAGCTGCTTTACAGGAATAGCCGTGAAGAGCGTTCCTCCTCTCTCCAATATGACCGTTTCACCTCCCGCGTTACCCTGATGATGGGGGCAAGGTGGAGCAGTGGCAACATCTGCACCGCACAGAAAGAAAGTCCTGCTCAAGACGGTTCGATTCCCTGCGCGGGCGCATTTGTGTGTGGAATTTGTGTGTTCTCCCCCTGTTTTGCGTGGGTTTCCTGTGAGATTGTCGGGCTCATCGTAATATATAGGAAGCACCGCCTTGCGGGTTGGCGCGGGCTAACCCTCTGGCTGCCTCCCCCCCTCCGCAGTTGATTCGCATCTATGACTCGTCCATTACCAAGTATCAAATGTGCGCGCATTATAATTGTATAATTTGTACTATTATTATTAAAGTGGGAAGGGGAGATGAGGAACGCTCCACATGGCTATCCCGAATGAAAACTTCTTGAGAGCAATTCTCATACATCGAGCCATGACAACCTGGATCCAGATCTCCTCTTATCTGTCACCCCATATCGCCCACGTCCCATAGTCTGCAGCGTCGTTGAGTGCACACCACTCCAGTTATCAGGAACCCAAATCCTTCCTATTATCCGTGATGAGTCTCATTTATTCTTTTCCTGGATTACGTTGTGTATGCGCACACAAGGGGTGGAACGGTGGCGCAGCAAGAAACACTGCCGTCTCATAGCGTGAATCCCGGGTTCGATCCCAGACTCGGGTGCTTCGTTTCTGTTTGGATTTTCCGCGCTCTCCCCGTCTCTGGATGGATTTTCGCCGGGTTCTCCGTTTTTGTTTGAACGCCCGTTCAAAAAACCCGCTGTTCAGTTTAATTGGCCTGCTAACTAAATCGCCCTCGGTGCACTGAGACTAGCGTCCTATCCTGGGTATTGCCCTGCCGTCGGACCTCTACTGTCGGGATAGGTTGGGCTCGCAGCGATCCTCTGCAGATTTAATCACACCTCATTGTCTGAAGCCGCTTAGTCCTATACAGGGTCACGGTGAAGCCGGAGCCTATCCCGGCAGACACAGGGCGCAAGGCAAGGATATACCGACGATGGGACGCCAGTCCATCGCCGGGCACTGCGGGGCAATTTAGCCTGCGAGCCAATCAACCTATGCAGCAGCATGCTTTTAGGACTGTGGGAGGAAACCGGAGTGCCCGGCGAAAACCCACGCGGACACGGGGAGAGCATGCAAACTCCACACAGAAAGGCACCCGAGCCGAGAGATTCGAACCCGGGACCTTCTTGCTGTGAGGCGACAGCGCTAACCACTGGGCCACCGCGCCGCCCGAGATTTAATCAGGGACTTATAATGAATGTACACACATACCTCACATTGCTCTCCGCGACCAGTTTTCAATTAAAGGAACGTAAAACGTGGAATCGAAAGCAACAAACACTTTGCTATTTGCTGAGACGTCTACAATCTCAAGGCCACGGACGCTCGCAGAGTTGCACAACAAGCTCAGCTTTTACAGCAGGACAGCCCGGCTACAACAGCTTCGACGTCAAACGAGTTGAGTCGTTATGGTGCACGGCTACTGCAAACTTGCTGCCATGTGTTCGAATGTCTCAGAGAGGGTGAAACCTTTGCTCTCCATTCGTCGTGTGCAGGCAAAACGGTGGCCGGAGTTGAGTTTCACATTTGAGCGTAATACCAAGGGGGCCACCAGGCTTCTCAAGCCGCGGATGATGCGGAGCATTCGACACCGCGGTGTAATTGTATGAAAGGGCACTCAGTGGTTCGCACCGAGATCCGGCAATTTTTTTCCCTCTCTCTCCAGAAAATCCATTCGACTGTGCGTTAATCTAATGCACAAACGTGTGCGTGACCTTACACTGTGTTTGCACACCAGATATAAAGACAAAGCTCCCCCGCATAGCATTAACAGACTGTAAGGTCAAGTACTGTTAGCGAGCACTCATGAAGGCCGACACGGGGTGGCGGTTGGGGGGGGCAGGTGGGGAGGGGATTAACCAGCACCACGTCCGGCCACCTTTGTCTCCCAAGCGGCAGTGTCTACAGAAAGAACCGGGTCATCAATTCAGGACTTGAGTCGCTCTAGGGGTGGCCGAGGACCGATTCAGAAAATAAAACCCATCATCACTGGTGTTGGCCGTGAGCCGGAATCAAACTCCGCTCGCTGGGTTTGACGCGCAGCGTGCTAACTGCTGCACCACCGCTGGTGGGGTCACGACCGTCGCTTGTGAAAGAGGCCGGATTTGTCCAGAGGGCCCTGCTTTAGGGGCCACAGCGAATATGCAAATGCGCCCATCGCCCCAGGCATATACGTGGCAGCTTCGGTCATCGAGTGGATTAGACTCCAACAAACATTGAGCAACGGATCGTCGGAGCTAAATAAGTAAATAAATGCTTTTATGGAGCGTTTTTCACCCGTGGATCACAAGGCGCCGAGTTGTCGCCTAAGTTGTTGATATATCGCACAGTTTACAGATCGCACCGCTTACAATGGCATCGAGCTGCATGGCAAAACGTGCGTAGAGGAATCGCGCTCTCGGTTTGCGGAGCGCGGTGGGTGTCCGCGAGACGGCGCAGGTTGAAAAGAGAGCGTGGCAGAAGCATGATTGATGATGATGATGCTTCCCACGTGGGAGGAGAAACATCGCGAAGGACAGAGCGGTGATGCTCGACACGGCTGTCCCGAAAGCACATCCACAGAGAGCAATTCTCATACGTCGAGCAGTGACAAACCCGCACGAACGTCGATGGAATAGCAAATGTGTCGCGATGGGATGTTGGTGGCTGTGCTGATTGAGGGCGATGCTTTATCTTTAAGTAAGCGTTCGCTTCTAGAGGAATCAGACCACTAGGGAATAAAAGGAACTTTGAACACCGAAGCTGCTATGGGTATTTGATGCAGAGTGCACCATTGTGAGTCAGCAACACGGTTATTAGCAGCGCGAAACAAAAAATTTAAAGTGTGCAAACAATCCTGGAGAGATGCGCACTCGGAATTACATTTAAAGACAGAAATAGCGAGGCGTAGATTGGAGCAGAGACGCGGGTTGATATAATTTACGCTGTTAATTAAAGTAGCTGGGCTAGGGCAGAACAGCTCTCGAGGAGGGATGTAGACCAGCGGCCAATAATAACGACGGAGTGGCGACCGAGCAATGAATGCCATGTCTCCGACCTCTCTCGGGGAGATGGAGCCATGAAATCAGTTCGCCGCGTGCAGGTGCCACACGGATCATAATTAACGTCGCAGCATCAACTTGGGGACGTTTTCATCCAGCAGTGGCTCGATCATGTTTGACGATAATGAAGCTTGCACATGTCAGCAAAAAATTAGAGCAAAATTATTTTACAAAGGGACACTGGCTGTAGCAGGGCGGCGCGGTGGCCCAGTGGTTAGCGCTGACGCCTCACAGCAAGAAGGTCCCGGGTTCGAATCTCTCGGCTCGGGTGCCTTTCTGTGTGGAGTTTGCATGCTCTCCCCGTGTCCGCGTGGGTTTTCGCCGGGCACTCCGGTTTCCTCCCACAGTCCAAAAGCATGCTCCTGGATAAGTTGATTGGCTCGCAGACTAAAATTGTCCCGCAATGCCCGGCGATGGACTGGCGTCCCGTCGTCGGGTGTATTCCTGCCTTACGCCCTGTGTTTCCGGGATAGGCTCCGGCTCACCGTGACCCTATATAGGATTAAGCGGTTTCAGATAATGAGATGAGACACTGCCTGTAGCTTGTAGCTCCCTATCATAGCCTCGCCACTCTCTTGGCTACACTTACCCGAGTCAAAGCGACTGGAACAATTTTATGAACACCGAAGTAATGCAGCATTCTTCAAGGTTAATATTTATATATATATATTATTAAGATATGTATCTCAGCTGTGCTTCGCATTAAGAAAGCCCGCACGCCGTGACGCGGGCGCGGCGTGGTTAACGCCGTAGCGTCGGTGCGGGGCGCTTGGGCGCACGTTGCCGAATGTATTGACTCGCGTTCTGCAGAAAGGAAGTGAAACAAGTTGGCTCAATAAAGAGACCGCACTCATAGCAGCAATGATGACAACGTAAGCGCACACGCACAGCCGTCGCACGAGATTCGCGCGACTCATTGCGACCGCTGCCGGAAGACTGCCACGACGCTGCTGGCAGCCGCGGTGTAACTACGGTTGCCACC
>JAZEWT010000009.1:19585288-19595555 GCA_036362905.1 Mordacia mordax | reverse complement strand
GGAAGAAACCTGGACACATGGTGGGGATAATGAGAAGCGCCGTGAGAGAGAGAGGGTACTGTTCGTGTAACTTGCACAAATCCGGGCTCTGAATGACTTGCTCTGTGAAAACGTGCAGATTTCCTAGGACAGCTGCGTCCTCAAAAAGGTCATCGAGGAAATTGGCAACTCTAGGTGCAACGGTGGGCGGCGCGGTGGCCCAGTGGTTAGCGCTGTCGCCTCACAGCAAGAAGGTCCCGGGTTCGAATCTCGGCTCGGGTGCCTTTCTGTGTGGAGTTTGCATGCTCTCCCCGTGTCCGCGTGGGTTTTCGCCGGGCACTCCGGTTTCCTCCCACAGTCCAAAAAGCATGTTGCTGCATAGGTCAATTGGCTCGCAGGCTAAATTGCCCGCAGTGCCCGGCGATGGACTGGCGTCCCATCGTCGGTATATCCTTGCCTTGCGCCCTGTGTCTGCCGGGATAGGCTCCGGCTTCACCGTGACCCTGTATAGGACTAAGCGGTTTCAGACAATGAGATGAGATGAGAGGTGCAACGGTGAGCAGCGAACTGGATTTTCAATGCATTGGCCGCCAGTTCAATCTCACAAAATATCTGATGAAACCCGCAAATCTCAAGCGGTGGGTCGTAACCCATCAGTGGATGGCCCGCGGAGACCAGACTTGAGTGGGCTTTGAGGTGAAAAAGGTTGAGAACCCCTGCTCTAAATGGGCTTAACAGAACTCCAGTAGTGAGTAGCGTGAGCAAGCGATCGCAGGGCAAGCACCTTCACCGCGTCAACACCGCGCGGCGAGATCCGGCTGTGTCACCTACAAACTTACTGATCGTTCATCACACGCGCGCCGAGACGGCCGCTGAAACTGTGTGGAGCTGCCTTCTCCAAATCCATCGCCCTTACCTCTCTGCCTCCCAGCGACTCACGTTAGCGGAGTGCAGACAGTTTGATGGATACGAGCGGAGCGCTTTTTCATCGGCGATGAGTTTTGTGTGCGCGTCACGGCCACCGTGAGACAATTACGTGCCATCACCCACCCGCCCTCGGGGCCCTCCTCCCCCACTCGCGGCGCCCCTCGCGGGGCCCGCTGGTGACCTTCAGCGGCGCACGAGCGTCCGATTCAATCATCGTCTCAGCTGCGCCCACTCCACTTCATTACCGCTCAGCTGCCGGGCTCGTTACCCGGCGACTGTCTCCGCGCCGCAACTCCTCGTCTCCGTTGCCGTGGAGATGCCTCCGCTCGTACCAGCCAGCACCAGGCGGCGCCGCCGTGCAAGACAAATGCGCGGCCCTGTAGTTGCTTGCCCAAGCCACTTGCTGGTGGAAATGTCGTTGTTGTTGTTGATTTTCCGCTCATACGATGTTATTGTTGTTGTTGCTGACATGCCGTTCTCTCCTCGGCTCTGTGCAACGCTTTGTGATCCCCCGGGTGAAAAGCGCTCTAGAAGAGCAATTTTTATTAATACTCAAATAAATTTTCGAGAGACATTCTTACCTGCTAGACTGATCGGCTCACAAACAATTTCCCAAGAGTTTCACAGTTGATTAGTCATGGTTACTGCTCGGTGCTCTGTTACAATACATCTATTAAATCTAAGATTCGTATTGAAATCCACTATTTCAGCATTCATCGGGAATATTGAGTGTTTTTTGATCAGTGCGTGTGTTGGGGAGGGGGGCCAGGGCGGTGGCCCAGCGGTTAGAGCGCTGGGCTACGAACCTGACGACTCCAGTTCGAATCCCGCTCACGGCCAACACCAGTGACGATTCTCTGTAGCGGTCCTGGGCTACGAACCCGGCGACTCGAGTTCGAATCCCGCTCACGGCCAACACCAGTGACGATTGTGTGAAACGGTCCTGGACCTCCCCTAGATTGACGCAGCCTCAAATAAGCACCTAATGCAATGTGAAAAAGTTGGCCCCTCGTGTGCCGTGTCGACCTTCATAGGTGCTCGCTAATGGCACTTGACCCTACAGTCTGTTAAGGCGATATGGGGGATCTTTGTCTTTGTCTTGGGGTGATCACTGCATTTTGCTTTGGGCCCCAGAGTCACAAAAACCGCCCCTGATTGCATGCAATTGAACAACCCACAGCCTGGCCAGTATTAAATGCAAAATCAAGACACATTTCTGGAGTCTGACGCCCTCGCCACTCCGTCCGTTTTGCAACCGGCTGTTTCTTAACAGTGTGCAATAATTTGCGGAAATGAAAATAGCGCTGAGATCGAGAAACGTCTGTGAGCTTACATTTTTGAGCAATACTAATGCAAGACTGCGGTCACAAATATTGGGTAACAGCATGTGTACATCATCAATAAAATATTCCTCTTTACGTACAAATGTGTACAATTTTTATTTTCTGCGTAGAAGAATCGGGGATAAAAGTAGCATTCGTTTCGCGGCTCAATGTATGAGAATTGCGCTCAGAGAGCAGCTCTTTCGAGATACTTTCATAAAACGCACAAACTGAAATCTTACTCCTCCACATAAAAAAAAAGCGTTTTGATTGTCGCGATAAAATGCGGGCATATTTATTTATGATATTCCGATTGCCTAGTGAAGTACCAAACCAGCTGCTACTATTATCGCGCTCAGCTCAATTTGTGCATCGACTGACATTTCAACGACGCGATTAGCAGTCGCTGCCAGTTAAAGTGCTGCTTAAAACGGAAGCTGTGGTTTTGAGAGAGGTAAAGATGTGGAAAATCACTGCTGTGGACTGTACGCCCTAAATGAATCATCAAGTGCCACGAGCATTCAATTTCTAAGCCCCTTCTTTCATTTAAACGCGTAAATTGTATTTTCTATAATCGGCGCGGTGGAATGGCAGCAATTGGCTGCAACTCGCGTGGATAATCGCGTCCGCGGCGCGGTGGGGCAGTGGGCAGCGCTGTCGCCACACAGCAAGAAACTCCAAGGTTCGGTTCCCGACTCAGGTGTCTTTCTGTGTGGAGTTGGCGTGTTCTCCCCGTGCACGCGTGAGTTTTCTCCGGGTATTCCGGTTTCCTCCCACTATCCATAGACACGCTCCTACCTAGGTTAATTGGCCTGCTGAATAAATTGCCCCCAAAAGTGTGCCCTGCGATGTACTGGCGTCACATACTGGGTATTCCCCCGCCTTGCACCCTCTGTCGATGCGCAGTGTCTGGTAAATGTTGGCGCCGGCTGAATGCATGGCTGCCTTTCCTCTCGCTTCTCTGTGGGTTACTCACTACACCTCTATAATGACGTAAGTCGCCCTGCAAAAGGCCGTCTGCTAAATAATAATTAATAATAATGTTCAAGGGCCACTTCTGCAATCGTCAAGGAAGTTTCCTTTGCGGACTCGTTTTCCAGCATTGATTCGTGTCACAGGTTAAGCCTTTGGCCACAGTCGCACAGCTTCCTTTTCTCAGCGTTTGTGTGACGAGTACAACGTGCAATCATTGTGAATTAAAGACGAGCATCCAGGCTCGGCGATTCGTTGCAGTGCTCGACGCCAGCACGTGTCAGCTCGATCCGCTTTAGGGAAGTGTCTGTGGTCGCTCCGTTCTGCGGAACGTTTCGGACCGAGGGCGGTCTGGACTCAAACCGCGTCCGGTTGAAAGATTGACAGTTTTTTTTAATTTCTTCCTGCAGGCCGTGACCTTTGGGAGTAAATAACTGTAAACAGCACGCGGTGCTTACGCACGCACAAGCAGTGCTGCGCGCTGAACCCTGGGTGGCCCACGTGGGGCTCCGGGTACTGTTCACGTGGAGGTCGATGAACACGCAGCGAATTTCACTCATTCTTTCGCTATCAGTTGAATGTCGCGGTGAGCCGGAGCCCATTACGGCAGATAAAGGGCGCAAGGCAGGTATATAACTGTGATGGGACTGTAGTACAGCACAGTGCCACCAGGTCAGCAATTAACCTCGGCCAATTAACCTCGTCAGCATGTCTGTGAACTGTAGGCGGAAACCGGAGCACTCGGCGAAACCCATGTGGACACGACGAGAGCATGCAAACGCCACATGGAAAGGCGGCATGACCCGCTCAGAGAATAGAACCCGGGCGCCGATTCGCTGCGAGGTGGCAACACTGCTCACTGCGCCACCGTGCCGATCAGCGGTTTTGTAATTCATCAATGGAACTGCATTTTAGAGAAGAAAGACCCGGGGTAGCCGGAGCTGTCTCACGGTGTTCACCGCTACCATTAGAGCCAGACGTGGGAAACGTTGCCTACGCAGCAGCACCACCAACCAAGCTCGCTCAGCAAGCGTTCACACAATGCCAGATACATTTATCAACCATCTCAAGCAATCTTCCTCTTTAATCCTGCTGTCTGAAGAACGCGATGCACGCCTGGAACAAGATGGTCAAAGCTGACGTAAGACATAAAAGCTCGTGCGTTGTGCACAGAAAATGTGAGCTTTTATGAAGAATTGCAACCGGGTCCGCTCAGTTTCGACACACACACACACTCGGGCCATCGTATGTAGAGATTATTGTCTCCGTTCATTTATTATCAACATCCATTTAATTCTGTAGAGGGTCGGGCGGGGGCTGGAGGAAGCTATCCCGACTGACAGCTTGCCATTGGGTCGATAATTATCAGGTGAAAAAAAAACGCTATTGTTACTCATTTGCCCTTGTTGATGACATGACATTCTCTTCGAAGCTCTGTGCAGCGCTTTGTGACCCTCGGGTGAAAAGCGCTCTAGAAGGACAATGCATATGTTATCAAAGCTTCCTGTTTGCATATTTTGCCACAAGTATGTGTGGCTTTTGCAAACTACACACATTGTGAAATGTGTCTATTTTGGTGTTTTAAGATCTTAACACCTGCATCATTACCAGAAATGGTAAAAACCTGTTCTACTTATTACATATGTACACTGGCAAAAAGTTCCCATAGCGTAAAGAGCTCCACCTGAGCTACTAAGCATTGATATTGCATTGTCCTGAGCTGACTGCCTTTTGGCAACATCTGCCTGACACTGACAATCAGGCTCAAAAGAAAGCCATGTCTGGTGTAGGCCAGTCCGTTTGAAGGACAATGCATATGTTATCAAAGCTTCCTGTTTGCATATTTTGCCACAAGTATGTGTGGCTTTTGCAAACTCGACACACTGTGAAATGTGTCTATATTGGTGTTTTAAGATCTTAACGCCTGCATAATTTCCAGAAATGGTAAAAACCTGTTCTAATTATTAAAACAGTTGCTCAACGGAGACGCGCGCGCACACACCCGGGGGGCCATGACTGTCGACTCGGCAGAAAGTGCCGCCGCGTTAAGTTTTGTTGACGCATTGGACGTGAGCGCAGGATGATGCGCGCAGATGTCATCGCTTGTGAGACAGAGGGACCGCGTCTGGTGACCGCACAACGGGGCCCAGGTCACTCGAGGTGCCATCCCGAGAGCAAGACTTGAGAACCTGCATCATTACCAAATCTTCTTGCGTATGACAATATGTCCTTGAGCTGAATGTCGATACCGAGGTCCCCTAGCCACGAGAGGGTCTCCGTTGCAGGAGCGTAACGAGGCCTCATGATGGCTCCAACGTGGGAGGCGAAACGTCGCCGAGAGAAATGGAACGCCCGACACGGCTATCCCGAAATAACATCTATCGAGAACAATTCCCATACTTTGAGTCACGAAAACCCGCATCAACACGTCGTGTCGATGCAGACCTCCGACTATATCTGGAACGCATCAGGGCCTCCAATGTCTCGCCACAGCCCTGCGATTCCCGCTGTTACCACGCTGCCTATGGAATGCCCGTGCCCGGGCACTGTATCCCGGCTACAGCCGTAAAATCCACGATGTTCCAGCCAAATTGCTCAGCTGCTTGAGCACGTGGCGCGTTGGCTGGTGGGCGCGTGGGTCACTGCAGAGCCGAAGGGAGAACTGAATACGAGGATACGGTTGCCAAACGTCGAGCGCGCAGACGGATGAACCGTTTTGAGAATCGGTTCCCTGCTATTACATTCTCACTCTCATCTCATCTCATTGTCTGAAACCGCTTAGTCCTATACAGGGTCACGGTGAGCCGGAGCCTATCCCGGCAGACACAGGGCGCAAGGCAAGGATATTCCGACGATGGGACGCCAGTCCATCGCCGGACACTGCGGGGAAATTTAGCCTGCGAGCCAATCAACCTACGTAGCAGCATGCTTTTTGGACTGTGGGAGGAAACCGGAGTGCCCGGCGAAAACCCACGCGGACACGGGGAGAGAGCATGCAAACTCCACACAGAAAGGCACCCGAGCCGAGAGATTCGAACCCGGGACCTTCTTGCTGTGAGGCGACAGCGCTAACCACTGGGCCACCGCGCCGCCCATATTCTCACTCAAGAACCGATAACGATTTGCGGTGAAATCTGAGTCGAAAGTCGGGTGCAACATACCCACACTTGACTCCACGAGCACTCGGCCCACCGATCGACTGCGGTAAACTCGTTTACACCACTCGGTGGAGAGAGGCGGAGAAGGTTTGAAAAAAAGTTGCCCCATTGTTTCAACTTCTGCGCCGGGAGGTTGGATCGAACCTGTGCTCACTGAACAGGAAGTCCACTCCGCTAAACAGTCACGCCGGTGTGGCGCGTTTCTCAGTTAAAGAGTAAAACATGTTACGATTATTGGGCACTTATATATATTTCAAAAGAAAGAACAACCGATGACCGGTTCTTACCACTTTTTTTTTAATGTGGTCACCGCTAACACGTAACGTAAAATCGGAGTCACCCTGACACGTACACGGCAACTAACGCATTCCGCCTGGGGCCAAATCAGCCCGGGATGCGCTCAGTCGCGTCTGATCTCCGAAGCTAAGCAGGACTTGTACCTGGCTGGTTCCTGGGTGAGGGACGCCCGTATGTGCGTGCTGGTAGTCGCTGTATGATGTCAGCGATACGGTCTTGGTGTCGGGCAATCAGTTTGCATTTAAGTTGAAAGGAACAATTAAACTACGTCGCTCGTTTCAACAGTTGTATAGCGGGGGTGAGTAAGCAAGTTACGACACCTCAGGGTGCTGGGGGAAATTCAGTTAGGACAATTAAATCCAGGCTCTTAGACTGTGTGAGGAAACCGCAATACGAGGTGAAACCCCACGCGGACACGTGGAGAACTTGCAATCTCCACACAGCAAATCGGGACTCAAACCCTGGCGTTCTTGGTCGTGAGACAGCAGTGCGACTGAACGCGCCACGTGGCCCGCACCGCGATCGAACTCGCGGCCTCAGCGCTATTCGCACCACGCTCTGCCGAGCTGAGCTAAGCGGCGAGACAAGGTGCGCTCCATCTCCCCTCGATTGGCATCCAGAGCGAGGGACGGGCTGCTCCACATGTTGTGTGACCTCGACTCACTTAACCCCTAACAATCGCTGTCCTTTGCTCAATCGTGCCTGGTTTAAATAACCTTTGCACTTATTTATTTCAGAGCAAGAGCCTTAGAAGCCGAGGCGGGGCCCAGATTTCGATCATCGGATGATTTCGATCACGGGATGCTAACAGTGGCGCTCGTTATTACTGCGACCTGCACTCGCGTCAACTGGGCGCCGCTGTGTGTGGGAGGCCCCACCGTGCCGCCCGACAGGTGACACACGCGGACAGGTGAGTCCACGCCGCCGCTTCAACGAACTTCGCTCTTTGTCCGCAGCTCGCTGGGTTTAATTTTGAATCTTTACGGCTCTGAATGACGCACGCAGGCCATTGTGACGGGCCGATAGCGTGATGTTTACACGCGGCGTTTCCCTGGCTACGATCGGTGGCCTCACGTTATAGTGCATTCTCAGGGCGCATCCACACGCGGAGACGTTTAAGGAAGTAGGAAACGTCCACCCTTAGAATGCAAATCATTAGTTTCGCCACAACCCTTCGCTCTGCAAATTAAGTTTCGCAAATGCTCCTTCTCGGGTGCGATTGCTCAAGGATTCGTGTGTGCCATGTGCCCCGGCGTTCTTCACAGTTTAGTGTTCGTGCGTTTTGCACGTGTGCTGGTGGTGTGGTGGTTTGCGCGCTGTGCTATGAAGCTGGAGACCAGATTTCGATTCCCGCTTCCGGCCAACACCAGTGACGATTTTCTGAACAAGTCCTGGGCCTCCCCTTGATCGACTCAGCCTCAAATGAGTTGCAAATGTGGTGTGTAAACATTGCCAGGAGTGGTAGCGGAATGAGAAAGTAAAACATGTTCTAATGTTTTACAACCGAGCGGTGAACTATTACGTTTCACAATTCATTTGCTGAATGTAAGAATGAAAACGAGATACTTAAAATATATACCCAGACAAGTACCAACAAATGCAATACATTATACCCGAGTAAGTTGTTTAGACAAAGAAGTGAAGGATGTTAAATTGTGTGAACGCTGTGACAGTTACAACGATTTGCAGTTTGACCAGAAATGCCTTCTATTTACTGACACGTGAGCAATCAAGAGATAGGTAATGACAGGATCATACGACGTGTTCGCATGCAGCGAAGCTCAGGAAAGTGGGCAGGCATGGTGGCTGGTGAGGTCTAGTCCATTTAGAGCAGCTGCTTGTGGTGGCTTGTGGCCGGACCAGCTGCTAACAAGAAACATGGAACCTAACGTCGCCTCCTGTCCGAGGTTTAACCACGATCGTCCTCTCTTTTCGGGCGGAAGGACGTCAAGGTGTCTACGCAGCAGTAACGTCCGCGCCTAACGGAAAGTCATGCACGAGGCAGACGGATTCCTGCTCCGGGCGCCTTTCTCTATGGAGTTGGTGTGCTCACCCCCTGTTCTGCGTGGGTTTCCTCCAGGTTCTCCAGTTTCCTCCCAAACTAAAAAAAAACGCACATTAAGTGATTGGCCGATAACATCCTATATATAATATGCCCTGTCTGGCAAATGTTGGGCCTGGCTGACTTCACAGCTGCTCACCTCCTCCTGCAACACGACCCTGGCATTCCATGAATAATAATAATAATACAGTGTGAACAATAATAATACAGTTTGTAACGCGCCGCGCGAATTCCACGCGTGGTCATGGACGAGACATGGATACGGAGGCGTAGAGAGGAAACCTCAAAGAGGAGAAATGAAGGCAGCCACGCAGGCAGCCGGCGCCAACATTTTCCAGACACTGCATCCTGCGTGTTATCAAGTTATTGATCAATTAATTGAGTGGTTTTTTTTTGTGGGAGGAAATCTGACAAACCGGAGGGAACCTACGCAGAACAAGCGGAGAACGCACAGACTCCACACAGAAAGGCGCACGATGCAGGAATCCAAATTCCTCAACAGGACTTTCTTTCTGTCAAACGCGATGTTACCACTGCGCCACCCTGTCGCCCATTTGAAATTTCACCCGCACGGTGACCACGCCGCTGTGTTGTGCTTTGAGAACCGCCACCGTATTTCACTGTTATGGGGAACAGTGAGCAACACGCAGCACGTAGCACAATGCCACATGCATCACGCCCACACATATAAAGGGACAACAGGAACTACGCACGCACACTACGCCTGAGGATGCCTCCAACGTGTGAGGCGAAATGTCGCGAGGAGAGGAGAGAGAGCCATCGACGCGGCTGTCCCGAGAGAGCAGCTTTTCGAAGCAATCATCATAATGCCACGTCTGTTTGCTTGCTGCTTTGTTATTCACGACCAACGAGGAAGGAAGAACACAGCGTTGCAAGCACTTTCACGCTAGCCACGTAACAATTGAATCAACGCAAAGTTCCAGAAGATTCTGAGGCTCGTACAACATTCCGCACATTTGCGTTCAGCACAGTATCACGGAAATTACTTCGTGCACGGGCACGAGGGAAGGTATTACATCGCAGGATCGTGCGAAATGGGGAAGGCTTGGGGAGGCCTTCGTCCAGCAGTGTTCATGCAGCGGTAACGTTGGCGCCTCGCGTAAAGAAGGTCCTGTCCGATGCAAGATCGATTACCACTTTGGGCATCTTTCCCTCTGGAGTTTGTTTGCTTTTCTAGTGTTCTTCGTAGGTTTCCTCCGGGTTCTCCGGTTTCCTCCCAAAGGAACCCCCCCCCCCCCTCATTAATCAATTGTCAAATAAAATAATATATAGGACACACTGTCTAGTAAATGTTGGCACCGGCTGGCTTCATGGCTCTCTTCCCCCCACCTCTCTGTGGTTTCTGCGTCACACCTCCACATCCGTGTCTCATCCATGGCCAAATGTGAAAGTTTGCGCGGCGCGTTATAAACATTGCCATTATTTTATCACAGGGGCGGCGCGGTGGCCCAGTGGTTAGCGCTGACGCCTCACAGCAAGAAGGTCCCGGGTTCGAATCTCTCGGCTCGGGTGCCTTTCTGTGTGGAGTT
>JAZEWT010000009.1:19535622-19571399 GCA_036362905.1 Mordacia mordax | reverse complement strand
GGGGGGGGGGGGAGCAACCCATTCAATTTCAAAGAGCCCCCCTCCCCCCCCCCCACGTGTATAAGAAAGTGTGTTTATTAATTGGTGCTCTTACAATAAATCTGTCAAATCTAGGATTAAAGATAATTTAAATCTATTAACACAGCATTGATTGGGAGGATCCAGTGCTTTGTACTTTGTAATCAATGTATGGGGGAAGGCCTGATCATTGAATTTTACCAAGATGCCCAGAAGCACTAAGACCGCCCCTGGAGGCGGCCGTAAGTTCCCAAAGAAAAATGACACGCGTGCGGCAAGAGCAATGATGCTGCACGGAGTGCCAGCGAGTGCCAGGGTTGAAGTCCACTGGCCCTGGGTAGAACGCAGATTGCATATCGAGACAATATTGTCATCGGTTTCCACAAACCCTTCCCGGTACGCGGACACGGCCAATGTGGAGCGCGTTTGGCCGCGTGCGCCACTCACGTGGTATTACTCAGGGTGAACTGCTGGCCAGCCTTGACATATTGCGCATCGAATTTAGGATCCTTCCTTTTTTTTCCCCACTGAGAGATAATTCTGATCTTCGTCACAGCGCGGTGGCGCAGCGAGTAGCGCTGTTGCCACATGTCAGAAAGGGTTCGGTGCCCGGTTCGGGTACCTTTCTGAGTGGAGTTTATGTTTTCTCTCCCCGTGTCCGCGTGGGTATGCCAGTTTTCTCTTACTGTCCAAAGACGCTGCTGCCTAAGTTAAGTGGCCTGCTGAGCAAATTGCTCCCAAAAAGGGCTCTTCGATTGACTGGCGTCACATCCTGGGTATAGCCCGCGTTGCGCCCACTCTCTGCCGGGATAGTCTATCCGCCTCCCCTCCCCCACGCGACGCAGTACAGAATTAACTGATTGATTGACTGACTGAAACGGTTGTGTCAGCATTATTTGTCTGCGCGTATATGTGAGTCCGCTTTGTGCGCTAAGGAGAGCATGGGGCCCACGGGTTATAAATGCACTAAGACAACAGTGCATTCACACGCTGTGAAAACAAAGTTTCTTACTAGGCGACCGATCGAATTCAGAGTCTCCGGACGCTGAGAGTCGCGCCGAGCGCCGTCTCTTGATTTGAGCATCGGTGACATTTGCCCAATCCGACAGAGCGACCTTTTATTTGTGTTTTTCTTGAAATGCGAAAATTAGACCGCGCATACGGATACATCCACCATGGGAGATGCGCGCAAAATCATCCCGTCTGATTTTATTTGCAAGAAAGGATATGTTATTTTCGAATTGGTCTCCCGATCTGACTTTTAGTCGCGTCGATAGATATATGTTTATTATGTTTATACCAGAGCGGCACGATGGCCCAGTGGGTAGTGCTGTCGCCTCACAGCAAGAAGCACCCGGGTTAAAATCCCGGCTGGGGTGCCTTTCTGTGTGGAGTTTGCATGTTCTCCCCGTGTCCGCGTGGGTTTTCGCCAGGCACTCCGGTTTCCTCCCACAGTCCAAAAAACATGCTGCGGCATAGGTTAATTGGC
This sequence comes from Mordacia mordax, assembly GCA_036362905.1. Taxonomy (NCBI): domain Eukaryota; kingdom Metazoa; phylum Chordata; class Hyperoartia; order Petromyzontiformes; family Petromyzontidae; genus Mordacia; species Mordacia mordax. The sequence goes on along the minus strand of JAZEWT010000009.1, from coordinate 19,569,892 downwards.
TTGTAGACTAATTTGCCCTCAGCGCCTGGTGATGGACTGGCGTCCCATCGTTGGTATATCGCTGCCTTGCGCCCTGTGTCTTCCGGGATAGGCTCTGGCTCTCTTTGAAGCTCTCTTTGAAGCTTAATATGCGGGATTCTCAAGATACATTGAGCGTTCGAACTGACCAACGCAACAACGTAAAATAATCAAAAGTTCATATATAAATCGACAATGCATAAAATCAAAATGTGTCAGGTGTTCCTTCTCTCTCGATCGGCTATCCCAAAAGAAACAGCGAGGCAAAGCCATTCTGATACATCGAGCCATAGGAACCTACATCGGTACTACATATTTAAAATATAACTTTAGACGGCAGCGCGCAGGTTGCTCCGATGTAATGTTTTAGAATTCTGTTCTCCTCCACTCTACTCCACTCAACTCCACTCTACTCTGCGGTACTTCCCGGTGCTTCCCGGCCGCGTACACTCACCCGCGGCCAGGATTCTCCAGCCGCCCTGCACGTGTGTCTCCACCGGCACTCACCGTCGCTGCGCGGTCGAAAAACGTGGTCTGCAGCGAACCGCTTGGATTGATGTCACGCTCATCGCCGTGTCGTCAGCGCCCAAACGACGGTGCTGTGGACGAATCTCCTGCTGCCCGCTAGAGGCGCGGTGCCATCCGCCGTTACCCAGACGTCAGGGTGGCACGCGGTGATATGATCGATGGATACACTTTCTTGGCATCCCATCCGTACGCAACAGAGGAACGAAATTTCGCTTCTCATGGCCCCCAGTGCAAAAACAAAACAAGGCTGAAGCCACATTTCAACAGGGCAGGGCGAAACACGCGGGCGATATAGACTACGTGTAGCAGAGTGAAGTGGCCAGCGCAGGTATGCATAAGTGGGTGGTAGAGCGTCTGTGCCCTGCTTGTTATAATGAAGAAAGGTAGAGTGGCATGGTATTGAGGAGCCTGGTGGCTTCGGGAAAGCAACTGTTGCAGAGTCTGGTAGATCTGGCCCGGATGCTGCGGTACCTTTTGCCAGACGGCAGGCGGGTAAAGAGTTCATTGGAGGGGTGGGAGGGGTCCTTAACAATGCTGGAGGCCTTGTGTGCGCAGCGCTCGAAGTAGATGTCCCGGATGGAGGGGAGATGGGTCCCAATGATGTTCTCCGCTCTCTTCTCTATCCGCTGCAGGGACTTACGGTCAGAGGCATTGCAATTCCCATTCCAGAGAGTGATGCAGCTGCTCAGGACACTCTCAATGGCTCCCCTGTAAAATGTGGAGAGGATGCGTGGGGAAAGGCTGGCTCTCTTTAGTGCGGGGCGCATATCCATCGCTCACAGTTACCGATATTCACGTGAGAAGCGAACGGTCTGTGTCAATGCAAATTGTTCAAAGCTTGAGCGACAATTACTCTCCAGCGGATCTGCTCTTCCGCTTCCCACAGTGGAAGCATGACTCGGCTTCTGGTAAAGGTCTCGCTTGCTCAGATAAAGGTCCGGTGAAGGTCTCCCTTGCTCATGCTACTGCTGGTGGAAGGGCCTTCACCGGAGGAAAGGCTAGACAGCCCTGGTACAGGATATTATATGGCCTACTCTTCCACGCTGGTTAAACGTTTCTGAAGACTTCAGGGTAGCCGCACTTAATCTCACGTAACTTGCCAGTCGACCTTACTGCGATTGAAATCCATATATTATACTGCAGCGCGCACAGAGGTCCTGGCGGGGGTGGTTTAAGAAACCTGCACTCTCTGCCAGCTGCTGCACCGGGAGGTCAAAGCGGCGACCTCTGGTTAGCAAGTCCAGTGTGCTGACCACTGCACTGTGACGGGATCCTCGGAGGTACTGTGGTTGAGATGTTGTGTGTTGTTAACAGCTTGCGTGCTATCACCCACCTGTCCAGTCATCCCGCCTCCACAGCCAGCCCGCAGTAGAAAACATTCCAAGTCTACAAGGACCGGGGATATTACTTACATCACAATTAAAAAGAAATGTTTTTTTTATTTTCAAAATGCCATTTGACATTTTCACGGAAATAATGTTTCACATATTTGCAATGAGCTAAGCGAAAAAGTTTCACTTTGTGAAAGGTCAGTGCTGAGTTAATAGCCATTCTAATAATATCAATTATTAAAAATAACAAAAAACATTGTTGTTACGAAATTGTTGGTTTTGTCTCGTTCTGTCAGAAACAGGATTAGCACGCCAAACAAAGTAATTAACTAATAATTTAAGATAATTATTTTAACTATAATTATATTCCTTGCACATACATTCCATAGATGTAAGTTTTCGCGGGGTGATGTATAAGAAATGATCTTTCGGGACAGCCGTGTCTAGTGCTCCCTCTGTCTCCTTCGCTACGTTTCACGTCCCACGTTGGGGGCATCATAAGGCGTTCTCCACCGTGGGACACGAATCGTCACCTGGGACAGAGAAAGGACACTCGACGCGGCCATCCGGAAAGAAGAGCCAAGGAAAGCAAGTCTCAAAACACTGAGCCGTGAGAGCGCGCTCTCCCACTCGCTGTGGATGCGCCGACGAAGGCTCCTCCGACTCCTGCCAGGCGTCGCTCACCTGGACGTCCGCGTGACACCTGGGTCGAGCAGATCGTCACTGAGGAGCGCACGTTGTCACCCAGAGTGACACTCAACAACCCCGCGACTGGCGCGACGTTCCGTAGCCGAGCGCAAGAGGACGATGATGATCATGTTTAGCCGTCGGCTTGTGTTAACAGAAGAGTATCTTGCGGGCCCCATAAAATCTTGGGCACAATGCCGCGCCCGTGTGTTATTAAGCGCGCACACTTGCCAAGCGGGCGCACGCAGCGCACGCTATGGGAGCTCAACGCGTTAATCGATAACAGCGCCATGAAGATGAACAGACGTGTAATGGGTGACGATTCAAGCGATTGCCGTTCCTCACAGCAAATTGACCTCTTTTTAAAATCTTGCTTTATCTTGAAAACCACAGGACAGATCCGTAGAAAGCCACCATTGTGCGTGGGATGGTATTCGTAAAGGTGGGCCCTCTACTCCAGGGACTCGCAACGTTTTGCACCCCAAAGCCCACGTGGCCCACTTGGGTCTGATTTCCACGGACCACGAGATGGTGCTCGCGTCCCACGGGTGGGTCGCGACCTACCGGTTGAGAATAGTGGCTGAAATCCTGCTGCCAGATGCTCACTGCTAGGCCTCCCATGAAAACCATCCCAATGGTCGCATGCCTCAGAGGTCAGAGGTCAGGATGCTCAGCTGGTGCTGGTGAGATCGTGGGTTCACATATAGGCCGTGGTTAACCAGCGTTCTCCACTCCACCCTGAGTGGATGTTGTCAGCCCAGTCACCAATAACTGCACTAAAATAAAAAAAAACTCACCATTTTAAATTAATTTTTGCACTCAATGTGGTTAAATTCAAGCTAGGAATTATGAATATAGGATAGACCAGCTATATCTCAAGCGGTGGGTGGCGAGCTATCAATGGGCCACAGGCGCCACCTCGTGGTCCGTTCAGGTCCGTTGAGATCAAATCCATATCAGCCTTGAGTAGCAAAAGGTTGAGAACCCTTGGGATAAACTGCCTTGTTATGGGTTTTGTTCCCAACGATGGAAGAGCTGGGAAAGTGTTGCCCGCTACTCTGTATGGAACAGAGTTTTTCTTTGTGATATCCACGTGGGTCGACCACTGCTCTCTAAACCCAGCGGTGTGAAGCTTGATTCCGAGGAACATCTGAACCCGGCCTCACCAACCCGCACTGATCCGTGTGGGGAAGTATAATGAAATAATCCCGACGGTGACGAAAATCGGGACACAAGTGTGTGGGTGAGAGAGTGAATAGCTGAGTGTGTGGGCAATAGTGTTGCTGATGGTGCTGTCGCTGATGATGACGCAGCTGATGATGATGTAGCTGATGTGCCCATCTCGAAAGCAACGCCACTACGCTCCCCCATCGCTTATTGTAGGGTAAAGGACTCAACCCGAGGACACGTGGCGAGTCCTTCCTGCTCTTTATTCCCAGCCTTCTCAAGCCTCGTCTGACCAAAAGGAACCGAAAGCTCCCCGAGCGCTCCCCTTTTCCACGCCCTCCTTCTCGGTCTCCCATCGATGGAGGCGGTGTCCCCGGGGCCCCGCGTCCCGGGCTCGGCTCCGCCCCACATCACTGTCTCCCCCCCTCCCTCGGCGAGGCTCCGCCCTGCACGCAGTCATTAAGCGCAACGGTTCCTGGAATGCTTGCGAGCATCGCACGCAGAGGGGCAGCTGTCGAGGGGGCAGCAGCACGACGACAGAGTGGGAGGAGACGGCAGCCCGCCCCGACAACAAATAGGCTGTCTGCGTGCAACTGCCAGACAAAGACGAATGCACCACGCCTCGCCACCTTTGTCTCCCTAATGGCGATGTTTACACGCCACTTGTTGCGGCGGGGTGGGGGGCGCAGAACCCGTTCATAAAATCGCCTGTGGTGTTGGTGGCCGTGATGGGGATTCGAACTCTGGAAACCAGGTTGGTAGCGCAGGGCACTAACGGCTACACCGCCGCTCCCCTCCCCCCCAGCTGCCATCCCTCCCTCTTTCCCGGACGCCTGTGGCCTCCACTCTCCATCCACTTAGAGCAGCGACAGTCATCGCGACTGACGTAATAACCTCAATGTGTGCGCTAAAGCCTGGCCCACATCCTGAGATACAGTATCCACGCTGCCGAGGCCGCGGCAACCCAGCCTGGCTCACCTTGGCCTCCAGGAATTCCACGGTCTGTGTGTCAATTGCCTTCGTATAAAAAAAGATGCGCGTATGGGGTCCAGAATAGCTTAGCTGCAGCTAAACATTCTTTAGGGCGTACGCACTAATTAAATCAAACACCGCATCTATATGTTATTAACCAACGCTCGCTGACCAAAGTGGGGGTAGCTATCGAGTGTGCAGGCAGTGCAACTGCACCGAGGCCCAGGAGCCATTGGGACGCAAATACTTTGATGCAAAACTGGGCAACATTCGGGCAGGTGGCCCAGTTGACCCTGCGCGCGGGGCCCCGTGCCAATCACGCTCCAGACTGACCACCATGGCAAAATATGGTGAATAATTCGGAGGTCCCTCGTTCAGAAGTGGATTGGCAAAAGGGTTGCACGTGTAGGTGTATAATTCTAATAATAATACTATTTATAACGTCTGGTCATGGATGAGACGCGTACGAAGGCACGAGGAAACTGCAGAGAGGTGGGGCAAGGAAGCCACGAAGCCAGCTGGCGCCAACATTTGCAAGGCACCGCGACCGATTTATGAACAAGGTTTTTTTTAGCTTTGGGATGAAAGCGGAGAACCCGAAAGAAATCAGCGCAGAACAGGGAGCGAACACACAGATGCCTCGCAGAAAGGCGCCCGAGGTGGGAATCGAACTGCCTCGTGAAGGACTTTTCTTGCTGTGAGACGCACGTGTTGCTACTGCGTAGCCATCGTGCCGCCCAAATACGTTGTTATTTGTTTAACTGGCAGCGCCACGTGGAGCCATCTGTCATCAAAGAACGCAAGCTTCTTAAAATTCACAGCGACGCATCGATGCGATGCGCGCCCGTTTGGACAGACGGCGGGCAGTTGTTCAGATGGGGGGTTTTTTTTAATCAAAGTTGCACGAATGACTTCTCGGCACGTCTCGCCCGGCACGAAAGTGGCCAGACCTCGACGCGGCGGCGATGGGCGGCTGAGGAGTCGAACGGTCACGCGGCCTCTAGACTCCGGAGCACGGAGACGTTTGAGGGGGGGGGCTGCGCGGATTTTATTTGCGAAGCCGCCTCGGAGCGCGGTCCGGGAGGAAGAGATAGGCCCACCGCTACCGTCGGCAGCAGAAATCCGCGGAAATCGACCAGTCGACATTGTTTACAAACCCTCGCCCAATTATTTTACCCCCGAATTTAAGCAGCGAGCACGAAATTGCAGAACTTCACGTGCAAAGTTCGTTTTTTTTTGTAATCCGCACATAGATATCTTTCTTTCATTTAAAGTCGCTACAAAAGAGTGAATAACATGCGATCCAATTCTTTGCTAAATCTGCTTCTGCTAGAGGTTTTCATCAACATGACACCCGCCTGCACCCGTCCCTACTGCACGGTCCCCCCCACGTTGGCCCATCCCAACTCCGCGACGCCACTACTGTCCCGACTTTCCAGGGCCTCCACAATCGTCAATCGTGCAGGTTCCCAATATCACCTCTCTCCCCCCCCCACTCCGTGTGCACCTCTGGCGTCATCTGGTTGGTCCCGAGGTGGGGGGGGGATGTTGCCAGAGTTCAAGAGGCCAATGGGTAAACTTAGAACGCACCGGGAGCCTCACTCAGGCGAGGGACGTGTGGCCAAGAGTGCCCTGGCGACAGGGGGCCAACGGGACCCCAGGTTGTCAGCATCGCGTGCTCACGCCCGTACAAGGGCACCGGTAAGCCGATAGCCGTGCCGATGGCACGGCAAGGGTGGCGCAACTCCTCGCCTTTATCACCGCCGGCGGAGGCCAACTTTAGATCTCGTGCGTAAGTGGCCGCTATTCAAATGCTCCTCGCGCGCCCCAGTGTCAACAACATAGCCCACGGAGCGAGCATCCTCGTTCACCTATCTGCTTTGCATGCCACGGCGAGACGGCAATTGAGAAGACAAACACGTGGGGCGAGCTGGGATGAGATGCGGGGGTTGTTTGCCATAAACGGAGCCATCCTCTGCACAGATTATCAGTGGGTGCTGATGTAGGTTTTCAGGACTCGATCCATGAGAATTGCCTTCCAAAGCTGTTTTTTTTCTCTTATGGATAACCGTGCCGAGCCCTCCTCCTCATTCCTTCGCGACGTTTCGCCTCCCACAATGAAGGCATCCTTAGGCGTTCTTGGACGCGTAAACCTTTCGTGAACGGCAATACACGCCGTTCTTCAATGGACTCGGCACGCCTGAGAAATGAGGAACGCTCGACAAAGCTGTCCCGAAAGAACGGCTTTAGAAAGTGATCATCGGTGCCGATGCTGATCTGAGTTTTAAAAGGCAGTGGACACCATCTCCCAAGCACCTTCATGTTGCTCTGGCTGTGTCCTAGCACTGTGTAACAACACGCGTGCACGTCTCTCTGTGTAATTATTTATGGGGAGCCATGCCTCAGTGGTTAGAGCACTGGGCTACAATCCTGGCGATCCGAATCCCACTCTAAGCCGATACCAGTTACGATTTTCTGAACGGGTCCTGGGCCTCCCCTTAGTCGACTTAGCCTCAAATTAGTACCTGGTACAGTGTGTAAACATTGTTACTCGGTAGAAAAAGGCGCCCGTGAGTTGTGCTAGCGACCCAAAGCCCTCCATGTGCCATGTCGGCCTTCATAGGTGCTCACTAAGAGCACTCGATTCTTCAGTCGGTTAAAGCTATACGAGGGATCTTTGTCATTGTGGAATTATTCGTCAATTAATTGTGGAAATACAACGCGTTTTGTGAAAATGTAGAGGAGGAAATGATCCCATCTCCCCCAGCGGGTCATGGATTTGTGTCAACATTCGCACTGGTGTGCAGTCCACTCACACTCAGCGGTTACCATGAGATTACGCTGGCGCCCGCTGGATCCGTAGTAACGGGGTAAACCTGAACGGGAGCGCACATCCACGCGGTGTTGAAGGGGTTAGCGCGTGGCGCCACGAACCTGGCAACTGAGTTCGATTCCTACTCACGGCCACCAACACCAATGGCGATTTTCTGAACCGGTCCCGGGCCACCCCTGGGTCGACTCAAGCTTAAATGAATAACTAGTGCGATGTGTCAAGCTCGCCACTAGCGAGACAAAGGCGGTCGGGCGTGGTGCTGGTCACCCACCCCACAGTGTGCCGCGGCTCCCTTGATAGGTGCTACTTGCTAACAGCACTTGACCCTACGGTGCCTTGAGGCTATACGAGGGGCTCTTTGTCTGTGGTGAGATGCGTGGCAGTAGCGAGGCAGCCGCCCGCACGGTGAAAGAGCGACAAGGAAGCTGGAGAGTGGGAGGGCGGGTGGGGACGAGAGGGCATTTCAGTCTAAAACACCCAGCGATTTCGCAAGTTCGCTGATCGAAAGGCAACGTGAGGTCACGCAGGTAATGTTTACATGGCCAAGGTTAGCTCCGCCTCGTGGCGCCGGCGCGGCGTAGCCTCACGCGACCCCCCGCACGCGGCACGTGTGCGCCCGGACCCGGCTCATGGCAGAGATGAGAAATTGGGCCACGTGACCACCTTTACAGACTGCGAGCAACGAGCGTGTTTCTGAAAAATTCCAAAGCTTCCCCCCCCTCCCCCGCCTGTCTCTATGGGTCAGCGGCTTGAGCCCTTTAGCTGCAGTTGTACAGGGTGGTCCAAATGTCTTGTGACTCCCCCCCCGCGATTTATGTATGGCTTGTGATCTCTCGCGAGTCCGTAGGCGCCTCACTGCACGCCGTTCTTCAATAATACAGTGTATGAGTCTGTCAGTCGGAAAGGTTGTGAATTAATAATATATGTATTATATCCACTGATAATTTAGCATTATAGGATTGTAGTTGAAGGTCTGATCATGATTTGCTTGTTCTGCAACGCTGTCCATATGAAAAAAAAAATCCAAAAATGTTTCTGTTGATTTTCAATTCTGGTGCCATTGTTGTTGACGTGCCGTTCTCTCCGCAGCTCTGTGAAGCGCTTTGTGACCCTTGGGTGCGAAACGCTCTATAAATGCAATTATTATTATTAATCTCCGAGTTGTCGGGTATGAATCGTTACCATTATCAATGTCCGCTTAATCCTGTACAAGGTCCGCGGGGGGCGCCGGAGCCAATCCCGGCATACGAAGGGCGCAAGGCGGGGCTGTACCCGGGATATGACGCCAGTATATCGCAAGGGAACTGATGGCAATTTACTCAGCACACCAATTAACCAAGACAACAGCGTGTCTTTGGACGGTGGGAAGAAACCGGAGTACCCGGCAAAAACCAACGCGGGGACGGAGAGAAAACACGCAAACTCCACACATAAAGACACCCGAGCCAGGAATCGAACCCGGGTCCTTGTTTGTGTGAGGCGACAGCGCTACTCACTGTACCACCGCGTCGTTGTTGGGTTGGTTGACTCTGAAACATCCTGCCTCTGGGGATCGATAGAATTTCTTACATTTTGTAGGGACGTCAAGAGTCGTTCTGTAACGGATGGTCTCAACCCCCCCGCCACGGGAAGGTGGAATTTTCACCACGGGACTGTAAACAATGATTTCTACGTCGTCGCGTAGAAATCTCTCTGTGCGGCTCCTCAATATTCCTGCACGGTGTCCGCGCAATTGCATTCCCGAGAACATGTGCAATTAGGGTGGGGGGGAAGGGAATCATTTCTTCTGAGATCTAATTACACACAAATCATATGCTCGATTAAATAAAAGAGCTGAAGGCGGCATTTTAATCACAGCGAGAATGAATCATAAGCGTCCCGATGATGATGCGAGAGATAATGTTTGCGAGCACTGTGTTTATTACCGAAGCACGTGATCATGCTCCACGCATGAATATTCAAAGCGGCACGGTGGCGCAGTGAGTGGCGCTGTTGCTTAACAGCACAATCCTCGGTTTGTTCCCAACTCGGGTACCTTTCTGTGTGGAGTTTGCACGTTCTCACCGTGTCGCTAGGTCGTCCGGTTTCCCCCCACCGCCCAATGTCATGCTGCCTCGATTAAGTGACCTGCTGAATAAATTGCCTCTGATGCCCTGCGATAGACTGGCGTTCAATCGTGGGTATAGCCCTGCCTATCACCCTTCGTCTGCTTATCCCTTCCCGCTGGACAACTGTTAAGAAGCGCTACATAGGTCGGCAGTTCCTTCCAGGCTGAATACAAAAAGCTGACTGGTCGATCCGGGCGTTGTGTGCGGCGGCACGTGGCTATGACGCACGCGTGGCTCCGGGCATCGGACCCTCTGATCGTACGCCCGTCGGCATCATCACCGCGGGCAGCACGTGTTCATCCTTTCATCCCAACACGCACCCTGCACCACACTTGCGACACACGCCAGGCTCACTCTACTGCACCGTTTAGTTTAACCCCAGCACAGCCGAACCCCTCCCCCCGTCTCGGAAACGTTTTTGCGGGGGGGGGGGGTTGTGGTTAAGGTGGGCTCGAGGGCCACACGGCCGCACCGGGCAGGGTAGCCATCACATAGCGCACTCGAGACAGGAGGAGAGATGCCTTATTTAGTTATGCCTGTACTGGGGTGTGGAATTAGCGCATCAGTTAGCATCTGGATGATGGGCGGGGGAGAGGGGAGAACTCGACACCACAGGGATTGTGGATGCGGGAGGGTGTGCAGCTGTCCTTCTGGGGGTCATCAATGATAAGTGTTTAAAGGCCTCATCACTCGGCCGTGATTCAACTCCAGGCCAATGAGACAAAAGAAGCCTCCAACGTGGATGGCAAACAATCGCGAACGAGACAGGAGGCGCGCTCGACAAGGCTATCCTGAAATAGATCTTTGTAAAAGCAATCTCCTTGCGAGAAATTCCCACCCGCAGAGCCGTAACGATCCTGCGTCAATACGAATCCATGCCCTGTGTTTTAACTGCCACGCCGGGAGGTCGAACCGCCGAGCTGTGCGTTGCAATCCCGGTGTTTTGGACATCAGCGTGCGCACAGCGGCACCCCTGTAACGCTCGCGTGACATCGTTACGCCGGTTCCAGGATCTGTAGAGCTCAGGTCACATCACCAATGACACATCAGACCTGGGCTTTTCAATCTTTTCCACCTCAAGGCCACAAGGTGGCCTCCGTGGACCACAAGGTGGCGTTCGCGGCTCCACTGATGGGTCGCGACCGCCCGTTTGCCAATGACGGCGAAAGGCGACCGACTCGACAGGACGGCAGCAGTCCGTGCTATGCTCCGTCACTGTCAGAGTACGCGCGGCTCTCCGCCACGTGTCACAGCCGCTTTCACGAACACGTGGCTTCGCGCGAGAGGGATTTTGTTTGACCTACAATTTGAAGTTCAGCGTCGTCCTCAGCTGCCCGAGCGGAAGGTAGGCAAGCTGCCTCTAAAGAGAGAGCCGGTTTTACTCTCTTCTACAGGCGGTTTTGCGAATCCCTTATTCTAACCTGCAGTACAGGGTGATCTGGAGATCTTGTGACACCAATTTAATTGACCCCTGGACACGTTTTCGCTCATTCAGGCACGTTTTTAATAATTTTTATTATTTTAGATAACGTTCGCTGTCGTTTGTACATTGCTTACGCTCAATTACGCCCCCGCTAGTAAGCAAGAATAGTAAGTTTCAGAGGATGGAATTGAGAATCGCTCGCCATAGTCGCTCTTTCTGGTCGGCCGTATCGCGCACGCCTGCTGTCTCCGCTGAAAAAGAAAAACGCTCGGCAAGGCTACCCCGAAAACACAGCAATTGGGAGCAATGCTCACGCATCGAGCCGTGAACAAACCTACATCAGTACAAATTCAATGGGAGTTGCAAGACATCTGGACCGACCTGCATGTAAACAGGCGTGGAAGCCTGCGCCTTGGCGTGGGATAGAGACCCCCTCCCCCACACTGTAGGTGGGAGTCTGTCGGGCGATACGATCTGCGTGTGGGGATTACCGCCAGAGATAGGGGAGAAGAGGGGCCCCAAGACTGGTTTTGTCGCCTTATGCAATTGTTTTTCTCTGTCTGCTGGAGCGGCGAGCCGGCAGCAAGTTGCGTAATCCCGCACACGTGCGTGCTGCTCACACCGTATTTGGGCGGCGCGGTGGCCCAGTGGGTAGCGCTGTCGCCTAACAGCAAGAAGGGCTCGGGTTCGAATCTCGGCTCGGGTGCCTTTCTGTGTGGAGTTTGTATGTTCTCTCCCCGTGTCCGCGTAGATTTTCGCCGGGCACTCCGTTTTTCTAACACAGTCTAAAGAAACATGCTGCTGCATAGGTTAATTGGCTCGCAGACTAAAGTGCCCGCGGTACCTGGTGATGGACTGGCGTCCCATCGTGGGTATATCCCTGCCTTGGCGCCCTGTGTCTGCCGTGATAGGCTCCGGCTCACCGCGACCCTGTACAGATTAAGCGGGTATTGATAACGATGATTAAGATTTTAAAACGACTCCGGATTCACATTGCAATGCGCTATTTGAAGTGTTATGTTTAAACATAGCTAGATAATGTACATTCGGAATAAACTATACGTGAAGAAAAAAGCATTGTTAACACAACGCACCCGATCATCCTCTGAAACGTTGCTAATAATTACATCCGGCGATATTCCCATCCGGTGCATCGGTGATGGGGGGTTGTTTAGCCATACTTCACCACATTGGTAAGTGCCGGTTCGTGAAGGGGATGACTTAGGGCAGGTTCATATATCACTCTCCACTTACGTTATCCGCGATCAGGAATTCACTTTAAGCTGTTTGTACTTAAGCTTGAAAAAAACCGGTGAGCTCTCTGGCTCTTTTTAAAAGTTGCCCAGCGGGAAGTGGCAAGCAAGTTGCAACATCTCATGGCACAAGACAAATGTAGTCAGGAGGCCCCTTAACCTATGAAGTATTTCTTTGGAATTAGGAGGAAAACGGAGTACCCAGCGAAAACCCACAGGCACACGGTGAGAAAATGTAAACTACGCACAGAGGTGCCCGAGCTGTGACTCGAACCCAGGATCTTCTTGTTGTCAGGCAGCATAACTTCTCGCCGTGCCACAGCAGAGTGCGCTCACCAACGTGCCGCCTCTGCATCACTCACCTACCGCGGTTAGAGCCGTTTAACAACTCGAAAACCTTCACACGTCTCGTCGTGATAACGGCACTGTTAACACCTCCGCATCGCAAACACGGAGCGCCAGGAAGAGTCGGCTTGCGCGGGTCAGGCTCTGCCCGCACGGACGCCACTCGCAGCTCGTACGTGACATTCCGAACAGGTGCATTCCGAACGCTCACCCAAGGACACACCGCATTCACGGTCTCGCCGCAGCTATTGAAAAGGTTACTTTGTTATTTATAAATATAACTTCCCCGGGACAAAATAACGCGATTTCCCAGGCGCCTGCTTCCACTTATGCCGCGGCCGGCGCGCCGAGATCGGGACCTCGTGATAAGCCCTTCATTGAGTTTTATTATTTTTCCACAGAGGCCTGCGACCGTGAATCATTTGCGGTCTCTCGCAGCCTGCGCGGGAGCTGGGTCGCGGCTGCCACGCGGGACGCAGGGCACGGTCACGGCACTCCCGCTGCGTTTGCAAGGAGATGCCCGGTTGACGCTCGTCATCGTTTGAAACGAGCGACGACGTTAAATTATCCCGCGGTGACAGGTCCTGGCCGCTGTCAGCGTCATGCTTTTTAAACCTTCTGCTGCCAGAATCAATACGAAGCAACACAAATTGTTCGATGGTGGGTCGGGCTTTTGTGTGTTTTTTTGTCGTAAAGGAAACCACGACATGATTTGCATTATTACAGAGAGAAGCTGAACGTGGCAAAGTCACGCAACGTACCGCCTTTGTGAGTTCCACCGTTAATCAAAAATAAATAAATAAAACAGTTCGCCTCCCACGTCGGAGGCATCATCAAGCGCCCTGGTGATACAGCCAACGTGCGAGGCGAAACATCGTGGAGACAGAACGAACACTCGACACGACTATCACGAAAGAACAGCTTTGGAAAGCAATTCCCATACTTGGGAGCAGTGACAATCCTACAGCAGTACCTTATCAAAACATTTAAATTTCACCCATTTTCGAGCCACGAATACATGAGGGCTTTGTCGCACTGTATCCATCACGAGGCTTTTTGAACATACTTCACCACGCTGGTCAATGCTGGTTGTGAGGGTGTGGGCGTGATGGGGCACAGGATCGTGACATACATCTCATCTCCCATCTCATTGTCAGAAACCGCTTAGTCCTGTACAGGGTTGCGGTGAGCTGGAGCCTATCCCGGCAAATACAGGGCGCAAGGCAGGGATATACCCACAATGGGACACCAGACAATCACCTGGCACTGAGGGCAATTTAGTCTGCTAGCCAATTAACCACAGGCAGCAGCATGTTTTTTTGGACTGTGGGAGGAAACCGGAGTGCCCGGCGAAAACCCCCGCAGACACGGGGAGAACATGCAAACTCCACACAGAAAGGCACCCGAGCAGAGGTTCGACCCCGGGACCTTCTTGCTGTGAGGCGACAGCGCTACCCATTGGGCCACCGTGCCGTCCGTTTCATATATAGTTATCGATTAATGTTAGCCGTGACCAGAAATTAAGCTCAGCTTCCTGGGTTCATCGCTCAAGGTGTTAACCATTGCATCGCTGCTCTACCGCCACAGCACGCAGTGCAAAGACAAAGGCAATAGTCCCCCGTATAGCCTTATCAGATTGTTGGGTCAAGTGCTCTTAGCGAGTAGCACTCATGAAAGAAGTTCCCAAACACCTGGTGATCCCCCTCCGATTTCCACCCCCAGAGCTCTATATCTACGCCCGACTGACTTCAATGACTGGCCTCCAGGTTTGGCTGAGTTTATCCTCATTTCTTGTTTGCGGTTCATGAAAATGGTGTGGACATCGGAGGGAGGTCACCAGGTGTTTGGGAGATTTTTTGCATGAGATGCAAACTAGGAGATTAGTCACAGGTGGAGCAGGAAGGGTTTATTGTAATTCCGGGGAGTGAGCAGGACAAGGAGATTAGTGGTAATGTGATTCCAGGGTGTGGATCCCCTACAGTGGAGGTGACCCAACACATACATAGTAGCTACATATAAATAGCAGCCACAAACACGACACGCGCACACTGCGCCTGAGGATGCCTCCAACGTGTGAGGCGAAACGTCGCGAGGAGAGGAGAGAGAGCCATCGACGCGGCTGTCCCGAGAGAGCAGCTTTTCGAAGCAATCATATAATGTACTTCTCTAAATCATCGCCATTATTTGACTTTCAGTGAACTGCTCTAATGTTGTTGTTGTTGACATGCCGTTCTCTGCACAGCTCAGATTTGTATCAAACAGAAAAAAAAGCGTTATTGCTGCTGATTTGCCGTTTTTATGCCGCTGTTGCTGACATGCTGTTCTATCCGCAGCTCTGTGCAGCGCTTTGTGACCCTCGGGTGAAAAATGCTCTAGAAGTGCAATTATTATTATATATGGGACCCAGTGTCTGGACATGTTGGCACCGGCTGATCGCGCGGCTGCCTTCAACCATCCTCCACCTCTGCGCTGTCCTCGCGCATCTGAGTCGCTCTCTCTTCCAACACTCATCTCATTGTCAGAAACCGCTTCGTCCTGTACAGGGTCGGGGTGAGCCGGAGTCTATCCCGGCAGACACAGGGCGCAAGGCAAGGATATACCCACGATGGGCACCAGTCCATCGCCGGGCACTGCGGGCAATTTAGTCTGCAAGCAAATTAACCAATGCAGCAGCATGTTTTTTGGACTGTGGGAGGAAACCGGAGTGCCTGGCGAAAACCCACGCGAACACGGGGAGAACATGCAAACTCCACACAGAAAGGCACCCGAGCCGAGATTTGAATCCGGGACCTTCTTGCTGTGAGGCGACAGCGCTACCCACTGGGTCACCGTGCCGCCCTCCAACCAATAACTTTATTTTTTTGTATTTCTAAAGCGCCTTTCACCCGAGGGTCACAAAGCGCTGCACACAGCTGTGGAGAAACTTTGAACGAATACTGCGCGGCTCATGAATTGTGCCTTAAATATTAAATATCGGTTGCCATAGGTCCATGGGGCTGCATGGCGGGGAGCAGTGCGGCAGCGTGAATTGCTGTGCTCTACTTCTATGGTGCCATATCTACTTTTTTTTGTCTTCACCCACCCACACCTCCCGGCATGGTGAGGAATGGTCAAATGATCCCCATGACCCACACAGCATGAGGAAGTTCTCAATTCAGCAATGACCTTACAAAGGACATTACACGTGCAGTTTGCAAATCGTGCACATGCAATGCGTGTGGAATAAATGAAATGTTGTGATCCATTTGCAGATACTCCACTGATGTGTCGCCATCTGTCTCGCTACCCGCCTAATCCTGTACAGGGTCACGGTGAATCCGAGCCTATCCCGGCAGACACAGGCAGGGGTCCACCCATGATAGCAACCGGGGGCGATTCAGTCAGCAGTGGAAGAATTAAACTGGGCAGCAGCGGCATGAGTTTGGACGGCGGTATGAAAACGGAGAACCCGCCAAAGAGTCGCAACGGACGCGGGGAGAACGTGCAAACTCCACACTGCAAGGTGGCACCCGAGCCGGGGACCGAACCCTGGCGTTCATGGCTGAGAGGCGACGGCGCTGCGCACTGCGTCACCGCGCCACCCTTTTGTCTGAGAGCCACGTCGCTTTTTTTCCAAACATGTGAGTGAATACTGAGAACGCGAAGGCCACGCATCTGACAATGATTTAATCGGTCCAATCAAAAAAGGCTTTTGAGAAAGCGTGCTATTTTTATAACACCCCCGTGTAATTATTCACGTGGCATGTCTATAATTGTATAATCAACGAATCTAACGGACACACGAATTGAGGGCCCGTGACGTTAAGCAAGACATGGCCACACGTCGAGAGATCGTCACACTGAATGACGGGACTGTATTTTAGGATTATCGTGAATGCGTTCGGCGTCGTAATGAGATTACGTTGGAATCACTCTCCCACGTAGGCGGGCAGTATTCCCGCGAGTGAGCGTTTCACGTTTTTTGTGTTGATGCGCAGCGCGGTAGCCGCTTCGCCGATCACTTCCACTGATGGCCCGTGTAGTTTACATTCCTGTGTTAGCGTCTCCCCAAACGTTCCACGAGTTCGTACCGCCCGTGTCAAGTGAGTGCGCCAAGCGCCAGGGTTACAGCCCTAGCGGCCTTAAACATGGGGCGGCCCAGGCGACTGCAGCCCCATTCATCATTGAAGACCCTAGCAGGAGCACGAGACTCCAGACCTGTTCACCAAGACAGACCCTAGCAAGAGTCCTGAACTCTAGACCTGTTCACCAAGACAGACCCTAGCAAGAGTGTTGAACTCCAGATATTGTTCACCAAGGGAGACCCTAGCAGGAGTGCGGGACTCCAGAGCTGTTCAGCAAGGGAGACCCAAGCAGGAGTGTGGGACTCCAGACCTGTTCACCAAGACAGACCCTAGCAGGAGTGCGGGACTCCAGACCTGTTCACCAAGGGAGACCCTAGCAGGAGTGCGGGACTCCAGATCTGTTCAGCAAGGGAGACCCTAGCAGGAGTGCGGGACTCCAGACCTGTTCACCAAGGGAGACCCTAGCAGGAGTGCGGGACTCCAGACCTGTTCACCAAGGGAGAACCTAGCAGGAGTGCGGGACTCCAGACCTGTTCACCAAGGGAGACCCTAGCAGGAGTGCGGGACTCCAGACCTGTTCAACAAGGGAGACCCTAGCAAGAGTGTTGAACTCCAGATATTGTTCACCAGGACAGACCCTAGCAGGAGTGCGGGACTCCAGACCTGTTCAACAAGACAGACCCTAGCAAGAGTGTTGAACTCCAGATATTGTTCACCAGGACAGACCCGAGCAGGAGTGCGGGACTCCAGACTTGTTCAGCAAGGGAGACCCGAGCAGGAGTGCGGGACTCCAGACCTGTTCACCAAGGGAGACCCGAGCAGGAGTGCGGGACTCCAGACCTGTTCACGTGGAGTAGAGGATGATGCCACGGATTACGGATTCGCTATTTTTATCCCCAGCTTGAGGGCGGATCACCCCGTCTGTTTAACCACGTGACCACGCGTCCTGTTGCTGCGGTGTGGCTCTGCAGTGGTAACATCTGCGCCTCGCAGAAAGAAAAAAAAGTCCTGACAGAGGCAATTCGATCCCCGCCTTGGGTGCCTGTGTGGAGTTTGTGCGTTCCCCCCCAATTCTGCGTGGGTTTTCTCTAGGCTCTCCGGTTTCCTAGCCCAATAAAAACAATCGACTTCATTAATTGGCTCATGACATCATAATGCATAGGGGCGCAGCGTCTTGCAAATGTTGGCGCCGGCCAACCGCGTGGCTGGCCCCCTCTCCCCCCCCCCCACCACTGTCTGCGGTCTCCTCGCGACGCCTCCGTTGTCCCTGTCTCGTCCATGACCAGGCGTGGGAGTCTGCACGTGCGCGTCATTATCATCATCACTGAACGCGTGGACGGCACGCGTCGCGACCCAGCGTGGCCTCTCAGCGATCGCGAACGTCGCGGACTCGCGCCGTTCGCCGTCACGTCTCCCCGGCGGCGTGGGCAGCCCGTCGGTGGGCCTTCTCTCTGTTGTCTGCGAGCGAGTCGGGCGCGCGGCGGACATCCAGCAGCATCGCGGTTTTAAAAGTCCGACGTTTATTTGCGGACGCGTGGCGCAATGCGTGGAAAACACGATGTCACCTCCACGAGCCCACGCGAGCGGTTCTGCAATGCCGAGCAAAGTAAAAATAAAGTTAACTATTAACAGCGAATTACATTTCAGCGCCTGAATTGGCAGTAATGCTGAGACGGTCTGAAAATAAGCCACAGCCACGACCATCGCCCGATCTCGAGTCTGAAAGGGCATTGACGAAGGAAGAAAACAAAATCATTGTACCGCTGTGAGTATTCACGTCTGCTCCGTGGAGAAACACGGCTCGAGTGTTGCCTCTCTATCCTGCGCGAGGTCTCGCTTTCCACGCTGGAACGCCTGATGATGCCTCCAACGTGGAAGGCGAAACGTCGCCTAAGAGAGAGCATAACACTCGCCACAATAATCTTGGGGGAAAAAAAAACTGCTATGGAGGGTAAAGCTCAAAAATATATTATCGAATAATACATCAATGTAGAAATATAGGTGCAGCCCTGCAATAGCTTGCTAATGCCACTGGCGGTGAAAAGGAAGAAGCGATAGACATGTCCTCTCGAGATCATGTGGACTACTACTCTTCCACACTGGCTAGAAGTTTTGGAAGAACCGGGCATACTCACCCTTTACCTCACCACACGCTGTGGAGTCATCCATTTGTACCGCCCGGTGCACAGAGGCAGTCGGGGGTTAAGACACCTCTACCATGGTATCAAATGCCGCGCCGGGAGATCGAATCAAACAGCAGTCTGTGGATCGCAAGTCCAGTGTGTGTGACCATCGCACCACGCTTACATGTACTAGCAGAGTACATGGCTCAAAGGGCGATCGTGTTCTGCGCTCGTAATACGTTCATTTGCCGTCTTTTATTGAAGATATTGTCTTCCCGACGCCCCTTTGGGAACATTACTGTCTGTCCGAATATTCGGAACAGAAATGAATAAGTGGGAAGTGAATCCGAAATAAGACATGAAAGCGTTGGTGTTGTGTGGATTAAACTTGCTCTTATGAAGGATTCGAACCTGCTACCCTCAGTGCAGACATACGTACATAAAAAAAACCCCACTCGCTCCATTCTATACACATTCAAATAAGAGTTAGTGTTCGTTATTCATGGCACAGGTGACCGTTTTCCCAGTCCGTTTGCTAATGAAGATGTGCCGTTGTTTTTTTTCTGCCGTAAGGCTGTTAGTAGCAAACGCTTTAATCGCTCTCTTTTAATTTTGTGTGTAGCTTTGTTAAGACATTGATACCGGTGATTACCCTATGAGACACTAACACGCGGTGCTGATGGTGAGTGCGAAGATGCTTTGGTGCGACACAAGTCGCCGCGAGATCCATACAACTCTGCAAGGCGTACCCGTAAACGATTTATTGGGGCGGACAACGATTATTTCACATCCCAGGGAGGGTGCAACGTGATGTGCACGTCGAGGGAGGTCTGGTGCCTCTTCATTATCAAGTGCGTCTCTCAGAAGGGCTTCACTGCCCGTTGTCAGCCACCCCTTTACACGCAGCCCCGACTTATGTGCGTCCGACTTACGTACGTATGCCTCGCACTTATGAACGAGCTGCTGCCATGAGATGCTGCTCATTGTGGTACACACAGCGGTGGGATTGGATCACTTACCACAGAAACTCCGTGGCCCCTCTCAGTGCGGGGGCCTAGGGGTCCGCCCCAGGAAAGTTTGATTTTATGAGAAGGTATTTCCTGCATTTCTGTGACTAGAAATGTAGAAAAACATCCAAGTTTAAGGCTATGGCTTGCAAGTATGTTCCCGCTAGGATTTTCACCTTGTAAGTGGCGTTGGCGTGCGTTTTCGCTCAATTTCACGACTGAAGGCGACAATATCACATCAATATTGTGTTCCGATTTTAGGTGTTATAAACAATACCTATCTAGAACAGTACAAATAATGTCGGAATCCTTAAAACATCGAGAGTATTATTGCTTCATGTAAAGAACGGTACAACATCAAATACTGCGTTGTGTTTTTGACTTTGCAAATCATCTACTTAGGAGCGGCGCTAAGGAATGGAACCTGCTCATAACCCAAGTGCCCGAGGCGGTTCGATTCCCACCAAGGGCGCCTTACTGTGTGGGGTTTGTGTGTTCTCCCTCTATTCCGCGTGGGTTTTAATCCGGGTTATCCGGTTTCCTCCCAAAAAACTAAAAAAAATACTCATTAATTAATATGCCGATAACATCATAATATATAAAAGGCAAAGTCTGACAGATGTTGGCGCCGGCTGATTGCATGGCTGCCTTTCCCCTGCCTCTCTGTGGTTTCCTCGCTACATCATGATGTAGGTCGCCCCGGATAAGGGGGTCTGATAAATAATAATTAATAATCATAATAATACTGCCCGCATTCACGCGATGCACCCCGCGAACTGCCGCGTGCAGCGAATGCCGAACACTAAACTTCGCTCTCATTTCCGATTTTATGCTGCGCGGACACGCTTAATAAAGCATTCAAATGTCACGGGACAGAATTATTATTGGATAAAACAGGGGAGCGCTACAAACACAAACCCACACGTTTATTGCTCCATAAGCCAAACTAAATTTAGGGGGGGGGGTCGTAAATCATGTAATTGAGATCGGCGGGCCCGGGAGCATGCCAAAGCGGCCCCGGCTCCAATTATATCTCTTGCCAAGATTTTTCCGCTCAGCCAGCGATCCGAATAGAGGGATGATGCCAATCAGTGGGAATGTGATGTTCTGTTGAAGCCAGTGCGGCTATTTTCTTAACGAGGCTGTGCCGCACGGCTTTAACCGGATACATCTTCCCAACACAAATTCCATGTAAGGAGGCCAGCTTTTCGGACAGCGTGTTCTTTTCTGAGAAGAGGACTTGGCCTTCCGCGCTCTTCTTCACCCCACCCCTGATTTCGCGATAACGCCCCAGGCCGCGTGTGATAAAGGCAGAGGTTCTGTTTGGCTGACTCATTTGGGACGGAAAGAAAGAATTCGCTGGTTACTGTTGGCAAGAAGCGAAGTAGAATCCGGGCGATTTTGCCGCTCAATGCGAGAAGGTTTCTCTACGAAAGCATACGGGAAACCTTGATACGGCAGTGGGCAATTATTCGCCCGAGGCTCAGCTCGCCTGATTGAGAATGGCGGTGTTGTGCTCAGTAAACAAATTTGATTCAATTTCACCCGGAGCGACAAGGCGATCTCATGTATAGGAACATTCTGCTCCACTAATCATTGGACGTTCGTGTGCAACGCCAGAACACTGTGCATCACTGCACTCACAACTGTACACATTAACAGACGTTTGAGTCTGCAATGCAATACAGCAATATTGACAGCAACAGCCTCACCAAACGACACCACAATCTAAAGCGCAACGCTCATTGCACCATTTGCAAAGAACTTCCAGTAAACAATTACAAATAGACGTCGACGCACACCGAAACATTCTGTATTTTAGAATCACAGTTCATCGACCCATGTGCCTGCACATCGATGCGTCCTGGCAGTTGCTTCCTTCAACAAAGACGCAAAAATCAGGGCCAATTTCAGAGGCGAACTTTTGTCATTAGTTATAATTGCAAGCCACAGTCAGTCAATCTTTATCTGTACCCGCGTAATCCTGTACAGGGTCGTGGGGGACTGGAGCCTATTCCCGCAGACAGAGGGTGCAAAGCAGGGCTATACCCAGGATTTGACGCCAGTACATCGCAGGGCCCTTTTTGGTGCCAATTTGCTCAGCAGGCAAATTAACCTAGGCAGCAGCGCGTCTTTGGACGGTGGAAGGAAACCGGACTACCCGGCGAAAGCCCATGCATACACGGGGAGAGAGAACGCACAACTCCACAGAGAAAGGCATTCAGCTTTAAATTGTGAGTTTCGTGTAGTGTTGATACTTAGACTGATGGACCCATAGCCCTGCGCGTAATGTTTGGAAACAGCTCTTGTCAATTCATCGCAGAAGCCCTCCTTACACACGTGCAGGTCGTGGGGGGGGGGGTTTATCTGACCACGCACTTCATCATGCTGTGTTGGCTGCTAAAGGCAGCAGGGCAAACGCAGATGGTTTGGTTAAAAGCATAGCGCTCTAATCAAGGTGCCACCGCGCCTTCCATCTAAGCACTAGCCAGGGTCAATCCAGTTTCACCATACTTCACCAATCTGGTTATCGCTGGTTGGCTATCCACGACCCCTTCACAATATCACTTGCCACTCACGTTAGACGTGAGAAAGAATACCACTCGGATTGTTCCGCTGCTCCAGTGACATTTTCACATCGCCTGACCTGTTCTCACACTGAGCTGGCAAAATGCCTCTATCGGCATTGACGCACTTAACCGTGGAATTCCAAGTTGCGCTGTCAAAACCTATTCTTGTTCCAGCGCACGAGTCAATCAGTACTTTCTACCATTGTGTCGTAAACGAAACTGGAGTTGTCGGGAGTTGGACTCCCGACCCCCGTTAACGCCAACCTGGGTGAAATATGATCCGGTCTTGGGACCCCTCCTCCTTCGTACCCCTCACCCCTCACCAACCCACGCTGACCAGCGTGGTGGAAAGAAAAACATACCCAGTTTAGCCGTGTAGGACTGCAGGGTCAAGCGGCGTTGGCGAAAACCTATGAAGGCCAGGGCGGCACACGAGGGAATGTGTGGCCAGCAGCACGCCCGCCGCCTTTTCCTCCCTACTGGCGATGTTTACACAACGCATCAGGTGCTCTTTTGAAAATGAGTCGACTTAGGGGAGGCTTAAGAACTGGTTCATGAAATCGTCACCGGTGTTGCCCGTGGGCGGTCATCTAACTGGGCTGCTTGGTTTTCTGGTGCGGCGCGCCAACCGCTGCACCACCATTGCCCCGGAGCTACACGTAACCAAGATGAGTCTGCTGTGGGAAGCCTTCAGACGGCAGCGAGTTGACAGAGCCTGTAATCATGACGGTAACAAACTATATGACAGTGGCTCACAGCCCGAAATGTCGGCACTGCCCGAAAACGTCGTGCATTGCCACCATTTCAACCAATGGACCACCTAGCGGTCCGTGGAGACCACATCCAAGTGGGTCAAGATGCACAAGGTTAAGGACTTCTGGCCTCTTACACGTATATGCTTTAAGGGCCACGGTGCCACCGAGGAATGTGTTAGGGTTCGCTAACCGTGCTGTTAGGGGTTCCGCGTGTCCACTGCTGAGATCGGGGCACCTGGAACACGCCTGTGTGATGCAGTTTTGTGTCGTCTCTGTCCGGTGTCCATGAGCTCAGGCGACAGCTTAGCGTGTCTTCCGAGCCTGCTGAACGGTAAGAATGCCAAGAATGTTCTTCTCTCCCTCTTACAAAGCGCAGCTGTTCGGCTTTAAGCGTAAACATCTGTCTTTTGAGAATAAAAAAGCTCAGCTTTTTAAGTAGCGCGGGGGCAATTTAGCTGTTTATAAGTCACAGTTTAAACATCCCGCGTACGTTGTAACGTTATCTGTAACACGTGCCACCATGCTCATACACTCCAGCAGACAAAACGCACTCGCATAACAGTCCACTCGACTTCAGGGCCCCCCAGGGGTTCGTGAAAGTCCATGGCAGGATACCACATGGACCCCCATAATTCGGTAGTGGCAAACAGCCGCCGTGCGGGGCCCTCTTTTGTGTGATGCGTGCGGGGCAATGTGCCACTTCTGCTTCCCCTTATTGTCAGGCTGTGCTCCGCATACCTCCATATCCATGCAGTGTTTTTATAACATCATAGCATTTAGCCTTTGGAATTTAGAGAGCGTGAAGTACATTGGCATCACCACCCTAACAATGACCTCACATGACAGCAAATGACGCGGCAACTACGCGCGCGTTTGAAAAACAATGCCGCCTGCTCAGGGCGAAAATGCGATGCTTGGCTGCTGTAATTTTAGTCATTATCTCGAGGAATTGTTCCGTGTGTTTTTTTTCTCAAGACGCATTCTTTTCATCTGCGTGCAACATTGTTTGGTTTTCTCCCTGATGTGAGAGAGAAAAAAACGATCCCTCGCATCACTAGACCGGATTCAAAATCGGGTCGCCGGATTAATATCACAGTACGCTGAGCCACCGCTCCCCACATACATATGCCCACTCATACCTGCACACGCACCCACGCATCGTGTTACACGTTCACATGCATACACATAGGCAATCATCATCTATTCATCCACTTACCCTCATGCGCTTCTTACCCAGCTAAAATAACACATTAGTCAGCACCTATACCCACACAAACTTATCAGAGGAGTTGAGCAAGCGTGGAAATAAGTCTGTATGAATCAAGCTGAAAATGTTCATTGAGAAAACATCCCAGAGGAATCCGCAGCTCTGTGCAGCGCTTTGTGAACCTCGGGTGAAAAGCGCTCGATGAATGCAATTATGATTCCAACAGTTGCAGTTTTACCGTTTGTCTATTATTAAACAAAGCACACAGCAGGCTCGTCCTGGCTCTGCGATTGTGCGTAGGGAATCTAATCTCTCTGGACCAAGCGACGGCACTTCTTCGAGATTCTTCAGCTGCCCACCAGAAGAAACCCCCAAAGGGCTCTACGTCGCTGCCCCACATGTGCCTGTTGAGTTCTTGAAGAAGCTCCCGCAATTATTTTTATTATTTACCCCCCCCCCCGAAATGACGCGAGGAGACGTTCACGGTTGAAGGGAGTGGCTCCTTCCTCGGATCCTGCGCGCGAGTGACTCCCGGACATGAGGTAACCTCCACCGCGTGCTGACTCGAAACCCCGGGGTCAGTGTGGAGAAGGGGTGGAGAGCACAGCCATCACGTGGAGCCACCCTGCTTGTCTGCCCTGAGGTATAACCGGCGGTAGTCTTAGCCATTCTGGGCCCCCCAGGCAAAAAAAAATGCCCATTGTTTTCTTTTTAACTCCTCGGAAGGTGAAATCGAACCGTACCGTCTGGTTTGTAAGTCCACCATATTAAGCATTACCCCCACGGTAGTACCTCCATACAAGCACGTCCTACTATGCGGAAGTCTGTAGAAGAAAATTCTCTGTAGCGCAAATGAATAATTGCGGACGAACATTTTAATATGCGGAAGTAAAATTGACCATTACAGAAATGTTCCGTTTCAAACAAATATTATACTGTACCTTTAAACACCGCCACACGTTTGGAGAATTAACTTAGATTTGTGGAAATTCACTGAAGATAAACATTTACCGAACGAAACCCTCCTATATATCGAGGCATGACCTACCAGGGTTTGGCATTTTCTTGGGTCACTGCAGAAGCCCTATGTCTATTGGGATAGGCTCCGTACCCCCCGCGACCCTGTACAGGACTAGCCCGGTACTGATACTGGCTGACTGGCTACAGAAGAAAGCAGCGTCCATAAAAACCTACGCAGTCATATTGTGCTAATCTGATTGAGGCGGGTAACTGGGGTTAACAGCGAACAGTGCTGTGGCACCTGGACTCGTCAACAGCCCCCATCTGTGCCTCCACGCCGGTAAAGGCGCCTCTTATGGGAAGATTGCAAAACGATTGCAGACGCTGCAGATCCCGTCTTCTACGAGGGTTCGAGCTGCAAGGGCGAGCAGGATTATCCCCAAGGTGAAACTCTGCAACATGGAAGTCGGAGGGAAGCCCATCATAATAATAATAATAATTGCACATCTAGAGCGCTTTTCACTCAAGGGTCACAAAGCGCTGCACAGAGCTGAGGAGACTAGAAACACAAGCGAGCTCGATTTTACAGATGTTTGTTATTACGGAGCTCGTAAGCTCTGGAAGCGGGATTCCTGCGATAAAGCACTGCTTCTTATCCCTAACACTGGTTCATATCTCTAACACTGACACCGATCTCTAACATTGGTTCCTATCCCTAACACCGTGATTCCTGTTTACTCACACTTGCAAGCTCTCCGTGTGGGATTCCTGCAACAAAGCAAACTGTCGCGGCCTGGATCTGAAAGCGAACTCTCCGACAATCGAGTCAGGTGTATTGATGCTGTGGCTCAGAGATCAGAACTGCTGAGCTTGCATTGTAGATATCCTCGGTTTGAAGTTGGGTAACAGCAGCTTGTGGAATTACACTAGTAATTCCAGTAATTACTCGTGTAATTACACTGGCTCCAATATCTTAAACGGGCTCCTATCTCTACCACTGGCACCTATCTCTGACACATAGACTCATGTTTTTAACACCTGAAAGCTTTCGATGTGGGATTCCTGCGACACAGCAGCCACTGGCCTGGTTCTCAAAGCGAATGCTGCACATCTCGGATCAGGTGTTTTGATGCCGTGGCTCAGAGATCAGAACTGCTGAGCTTGCGCTGTTGAGATCCTCGCTTCGAAGCTGGTTTTCAACAGCCTGTGATTAAACCGGTTTCTGTACTGACACAGGTTTTCACGTCTCGATGTGTGATGAGAATTGCTCTCCTTCGCTGTTCTTTCGGGACAGCCGTGTCGAGTGTTCCTGCTCTCTCCTTCACGATGTTTCGTCTCCCACGTTGGAGGCATCATTAGGCTTCACATGCCCGATGATCCTCCTCAAAAGCCAGATGATACCTACAACGTGGGATGTGAAAAGTCACAAACGAAAAAGCAGCAACACCCGACACGGAAAGCTCTACTGCTCGGTCATAATATTCACGCGGCGCGAGGACGATTACGTTTCGCGTTTTGTTTTTGTGGGGGGGGGGAGGGTTTTCTCAAAAAATAATGTTTTCTCCGAAACTCACAGCGCGACGCGGTGACTCACTCAGCACGGCGGCGCACACGGGGACGCGCGCTCGTGACGAACACGGCTGCCGAAGGCTCCCGGATGGCCCGTGGACAGAACGCCAAGTTGGGCCCCATAACTTAGAAATCATTACAAATATTGTTATTAATATTATAATACGAATTACAACGCGCCGAGCAAATTCCGCGCCGAGTCATGGATGAAAAACCAATACGGAAGCGCGAAGAAATGGTCGACAGCAAGGTGATCAGCCGGCGCCAACCCACAAGACACTGCTTTCTATAAATTAAAATATCGGTCAATTCATTAATGAGTGGGGGGGGGGTTGTTAGCAGACGTTGTATGGCCCGCTTTTGTGCGAGGGCCCAGGCCTCCTTTCACTTCCCCTCCTCTCCCCCAGCAAGTAGCCATAATGAAAGACCCTGTAGACTCCAGGAACCAAGTGGCCCACTGCCTGGGACGATCCCTCGCCAGGGAGACCACGCACAGCTGGTCGTCACGTCGTCCTTACAGCGCAAGGCCGTAAAGAAAGGCTGTACTTCAGACGAGTATAGTCTGACAGTAGCAGGGCTGATGCTGCCAAGTGAGTTTTCCCAACTGAGTAATTCACCGTGACCCTGTATAGGACTAAGCGGTTTCAGACAATGAGATGAGATGAGGAATTTGCGGCTGATTGTCAAATCTATATGTTGATTATTATATGTAATAAGATTAGGTCGGCACGGTGGCCCAGTGGGTAGCACTGTCGCCTCACATCAAGAATGTCCCGGGTTCGAATCTCGGCTCGGGTGCCTTTCTGTGTGGAGTTTGCATGCTCTCCCCGTGTCCGCGTGGGTTTCCGCCGGGCACTCCGTTCTCCTCCCACAGTCTAAAAAACATGCTGCTGCATAGGTTAATTGGCTCGCAGACTAAATTGCCCTAAGTGCCCGGTGATGGACTGGCGTCCCATTGTGGGTATATCCTTGTCTTGCACCCTATGTCTTCCGGGATAGGCTCCGGCTTACCGCGACCCTGTACAGGACTAAGCGGTTCTGACAATGAGATGAGGTAAGAATAGGATTAGGTATGTGTCAGCTCGCCAATAATTTCCTGGCCTCTCATAGGTTAACGGCCTTTGTGACGTCACAAATAGCTCACTGGATAGCGTCAGAATATCTTGTACTGATTTTATTTGCGTTTATGTGATGGAATCTATTTACCACAATCATTTAATTAACTATTTAAATCTATTTCGATTTTTATTTAATTAATACCATGGGGGGTGTTACGTGACAATTCCGCAAAGGTTCTGGCCAATCAGTTGTAGATCTGTTTTCTCAGCTCGCAGCTGATTGCATCGTCTCCGTCTAGCCTTGGTGGCCAAAAGCCACTGTAACGTACGTGGTCGAAACTTTCAAGAAAGAAAAAAAAACATGGGATCCTTCACATCCACCGTGAAACAGACGGACGCGCAGGATGAATTCCTAATTCCATCAACAGCATTGCGCAGAACGGCCGCTGGGTTCGAATCGCGAACCCCATGCAGCGCAGGGCAAACGCTCTCGGGCACGGCCGCGTCGCCGCCGCTTATCGACAGCAATCATCTCGCTTCACTTCCTGCGATTTCTCGGGAAGATTGTGGGTCACCGTATTCCGGGGCCTTGAAAGCGCGTTCGGGGCACGACAAGGTGGTGTTTGGCGCGGGCTGCTCGGCGATTAGCTATCGGGGCGAGAGCACAGCCAGGTTGTGTAAATGTGTCGTTATATCGATAAACAGTTGATTAAACCCGGTGGGAAATGCACTTGTGAACGCGCAGGCCAACCAGTCAGTTGGTGTTTGAGCTGTGAGTAACCGCTGAGCTATGCAGCTCTTTTAAACGCAGCTCAGGCAGGGAGGCGTAAGCAAGTTAGTAGATAACTTGGGCTATGCCCAGCATAGGACACCAGTCCATCACAGGTGACCGGGGAGACTTTAGTCAGGGCACCCAGGCAGAATGTCATTGGACAGTGAGACGAAACCGGAACACCCAACGAAAATTCACACGGACTCGGGGAGAGCACAACAAGGCAACCGGGCCAGGAATCGAACCTGAAGCAGTCAAGAGGCACGGTGTTCGTGGCAGGATCTCAAGCGCTGTAGATGATAGATGACGATGGATGTTTATTTTTAAAGCAGAAAGTACTCGGTGAGCTTGCAAGATCTAGATGCGGGGTTGCTGCGACGCGATAAACTTCCCAAATTACCAACGCAACAATGCATGTACATCAAGTTATCAATGGGAATGGCCTGGTTGTATGGGCACTGATAACTCAAACCGGTCAACTGCATGACTGTAGAATCAAAGAGCATTGTGATCTACTGTGTCGATGGCTTTTAACGAGTCAAGGTATGTAGTGTCAAAGATTTGTTTATTTTCCATAGTGCTAAAAATCATTCAGAGTCCAGTACTGTCGAGATTGTACACAGTATGTTTCACGAAAGCCTAATTATTATTTAGTAGACGCCCTTATCTAGGGCGACTTACATCATTATAGAGGTGTAAGGAAACCGAAACCACAGAGCGGCGAGGGGAAGGCAGCCATGCATTCAGCCGGCACCAACATTTGCCAGACAATGCGTTATATTATGATGTTATCGGTCAATTAATTAATGAGTACATATTTTTTATACATGTGGGATGAAATCGGAAAACCCGGAGGAAACCCACCCAGAACAGGGGAAGAACACACAAACTCCACAGAGAAAGGCACCCATAGCCGAGATTCGAACCCGGGACCTTCTTGCGGTGTGGGCCACCGTGCTACCCTTAAGAGTATTTTGTTGCCAGTAAATAAAGGTGGAGCAGTGACAGAGGACGCTGGGGTGTGGCCACGGTTTCACACGCCACCCCGACCACGTGGTAGCGGGTTTGATTGTGGGTGTAACTGGGCGAGAACTCACGGCGGCGCCGTTCCCAGGGTGAACATCCCGGAGGAAAACAACTGATCACGCACGTGGATGCTTATTTTACATCTCAGAGGTCACACACACATAGACGAACGGCGTCCGCGAACACTGGAAATGTTCTGCGGGAGGATCACTGGACCCTACAAGTCTCTCTTTGTGTGTCTGAGTCTATGTATCTCTATGTGTCTCTCTGAGTCTGAGTCTCTATGTATATCCATGAGTCTCTATGTATCTCTATGAGTCTCTATGTATCTCTATGAGTCTCTATGTATATCCGTGAGTCTCTATCTCTATGAGTCTCTATGTATCTCTATGAGTCTCTATGTATCTCTATGAGTCTCTATGTATCTCTATGAGTCTCTATGTATCTCTATGAGTCTCTATGTATCTCTATGAACTTCTACATAGCTCTGAAGAGGACGCGAACCTAGGTGCATTCCCAGAGTGTTTTTTTCCAACTCCACCCTGGACCCCTGGTAATGATAATAATATATATAGATATTTTTAAACGGACTGTACGTAATTATATGGGATTTTTTTTAAAACATATGTACAGGGGGCTTATTTTTTAACCGAATATTGTCTGTGTCGCGGTAGACTGGCGTAGTTGCCATAGCAAGATGTAGATACTGGGTGTGATGTGCCGGGTGTGGAAATATTTTCCGGATCGTTGTTGAGCTGGACATCAATTAATTGACAACTAATTCCTCGTATCACGTGATGATAATTGAACAGGCAGTGTAAAACATCGACCTTTTTCGATTCGTGTCTCTGCGCAGTGCGACCACGTCAAGGCCACTGGAGGTGGTACCATTCCCCGCAATTTAAATCAATTATTCAATTAGGCCTTGGGTGAGTGCTTTCCACAGCTTTCCTTTCGGGGTAGCCGCGCCTAAGCTCTCGACACGGCTATCCCGAAAGAACAGCTTTAGAAAGCAATCACTAGCCATCGAGCCGTGAAAACCTGCCTCAGTACAATTGGACCTTTCTCGAATAGATTATTGACCATTGGCCGCGGCAATTGATGCGACAAACGGAGGGATGAGTGAATGGTCCCATCTGTATTCCGCGGTGGGCCTGGCAATCTGCGCGCCTCTGTCACCGTGACGCGTTTGAACGTCACACGCCCGAAGCATTTGATCTTCTGGCATGAGTTGCACTCATGTATTGGGCTGATGGTTCGTTGATAGGGCGTGGTGGAGAGGAACCTCAGGGGGTGGGGAGGAGGGGGGGGCTCGGAATTATCTCGGAATGTAAAAAAAACAGACGCGAACCGACAGGTACAGGAACGATTCACGAATTTGCGTGCAATGCTAATCTCCTCTGTTTTGCCGGAGCAAGCAGTCGGGTCCAAATAATAATGTATTGAACGTAAGAAACGCCTTATCGAAAGGTAATTAAAGGCCCTCTATCGTAATTAATAATAACGCAATAAAAAGTAGCAACACATAAACGGAAATTCAATGAAAATAATGGCGAGGTAGACATAGATCGAAATAAGATTTAAACTCGAGAAAGTGGAGTTGAAAAGGTAGAGCGCTTAACGCGTTGTAATACGTTAGCATCAATGGGTGAACTGCGTTTAGAAAGGGCGATGATCTGAAGTTCAAGGGAAGAGGAAGAGGAGGGGAAAAGTGTTTTAGGTTTGCGATCCACCGTCCTACCTGACTCAGTCAAGCAAAACACATGCGGTAAGAATTAGTACAACTCGCATCGGTTATTGCAGCCTTGCCTCGCTCACACAGACATGGGCAGATTGTATCGCTACGCATTTCGTTTAGTGTTTAGCATTCGTTTAACGTTTACTTAACGTTAACTTGTGCCACCCCTTCACGCTTAGTCTGTGCATTGCCCTGCTCTTTAAAAAAAAAACTTAGTTAAGTATGTCCATCGTAATGGAATTCAGTTACCTGGCACAGTGGAAGAACAGGTAGTGCCTTTGCCAGCCACCTCGATCAGTCAACCCAGGCCCAGTCCTGTGCTGTGATCTCCTGTCAGCAGGCCTTCGACGCATCACGTGGCCCCAAGGTGCACCTGGTCTGGCACAAGCTCCGTGGTGACATCACTGTCAGTGGTAAACGGCGATTGATGATGCCTTCAACGTGGCAGGCGACACGTCGCGAAGGAGAGGGAAGGAACACTCGACACGGCCACACCGCGGAGAGCAACTCTTGAGCCGCGCAAAACCTACATCACTACAAACCTACATCCGTGCAAACCAGCATGTTCGCTACAAAGCAGAACACCAGTTTGAATGTTCAGTGCTGCTAATACTCTCTGATAAATCTCACACTTCAGCAAAACTCAGAGCGTTAATGTCCCTGAGTGGTGTTAAACAAACCCGGCCGTATGTCGTGACCGCTATTTTGCCAAATTCAATGTCCTGCCATTCCCGAAAAAGCGTATTGACTTTGCCGCTCCGCTCCATGTTATATAGAGAGAAAGATATTGATCCGAGCTCAGTGGCAGAAGCTTAAATATCGATTACAACATTTTTCATTCACGTGTTGCTTGTCATTAGCGACACATCCTTATACAGCCGTCATCGGTATTCATTATTTGTTTCGTTTACAGAAATTACTTCTCAATGCCTTGTTTCTTACACATTACATCGCCACGGTACAAATATTGGTTTGTATCCTATAATAATACAAATTCAGTATCAGACGTTTCTGAATGCTTTAGCTGAAACGTGTTGCGTTATAATAACAATGCACTTCCAGAGCGCTTTTCACCCGAGGGTCACAAAGCACTGCACGGAGCTGTGCATGAAACGGCACGTCAGCAACAACAACGACATACGAACAGCAAATCAACAACAATAAGGTTTTGTTTATGTGTCACAAAACTTGTTACAACATTCCGAACGCCCGAAAATGCTTCCAATGTGGGACGCGAAACGTCGCGAAGGAGAAAGAGGAGGAACGCTCAGCACGTCTATCCCGAAAGAGCTATCGCACACCGCGCCGTGACAAACCTACATCAGAACGATGCTTAATTACATTAGCAAGAGGTCCCAAGGTTCTGCAGAGCCGAGAGATGGGGTCGAACGCCACGCGGACAGCTGGCGCCAACTCTCCAGACACCGCGCATGTATAAATTATGATGACATCGGCCAATTAATATAAATTAGTGAGTGTGGTTTTTTTTAAGTGATTATACCTGCCTATTGCGGGCGTATGTTAATGAGCGGACTGTTCCAATGGATGGCGTGATGGAGAAAATTTCAATCTGACAAAGGCCTTGCTCAGGAATCGAGCCATCCTTTAAAAATTATATAATTATATTACTATTATAATCATTTTAATGAGATGCGGAAAATTTACGTTTGTTTTTACGAATTTTCTCCCTCCTTTATTTTATAAATCATCCAGTGATCCAACCGGATTTAGGTTCAGTCTCAACCTCTTTTTTTTACCTCACCCCGCGCCTCACCACGCACCTCACCCCGCACCTCACCCCGCGCCTCACCCCGCGCCTCACCAACAGCCTCACCACGCACCTCACTCCGCACCTCACCAACAGCCTCACGACGCACATCACCCCGCACCTCACCAACAGCCTCACCCCGCGCCTCACCCCGAGCCTCACCAACAGCCTCACCAACAGCCTCACCACGCACCTCACCCCGCACCTCACCCCGCACCTCACCAACAGCCTCACCACGCACCTCACCCCGCACCTCACCACGCACCTCACCAACAGCCTCACCACGCACCTCACCCCGCGCCTCACCCCGAACCTCACCAACAGCCTCACCACGCACCTCACCCCGCGCCTCACCCCGCACCTCACCAAAAGCCTCACCACGCACCTCACCCCGCGCCTCACCACCAGCCTCACCAACCACCGCAATGTACAGGGAGGTCCAGATGTCTTGTGACCCGCATTTTATTATTTTCTGTGTCTGCTCTGTGAAATATCTCGCGACCGTGCGCTCCCCACCCCAAGCCGTTCTACATTTGCTCTATTAACCCGCATCGGATACCTTACATGAACTAGTGAGGGCTGTTATTTAAAACAGAAATATGACTGAGAAATGAAAAAAACCCAATGTTAACGGCGGTGCGGCGGCGCAGTGAGTAGCACTGTCGCCTTACGGGTCTCACCAGTTCGATTCCCCGCTCGGATGCCATTCTGTGTGGAGTTTGCGTGTTCTCTCCTCGTGTCTGCGTGGGTTGTCGCGGGTACTCTAATTTACTACCACCGCCCAAAGACACGCTGCTGTCTGGGTTAATTGGCCTGCTGAGTAAATTGCCCCAAACATGTGCCCTGCAACGTACTGGCGTCACATCCTGCGTATAGCTCCACCTTGCTCCCTCTGCCTGCCGGGATAGGCTCCGGCCCCCCGCGACCCTTTTGCAGGATTAAGCGGGTATTGATAATGATGATGATGATAAAAACAAATGTTAGGGCC